>PIJE02002021.1:63533-88012 GCA_002895965.2 Coryphaenoides rupestris | reverse complement strand
TGCCTGCCTGCCTGCCTGCCTGCCTGTCTACGAACCCTGCCTGTACCTGGACTCTGTTTTGCCTGCCGGACTGTTTTGTGAATAAATTTCAATCACTTCAAAGTTATTAGGATCTGCGCTTGATTCCCGTGCTGAGTCGTGACAGAAACGGGTGACCCTTTCAGAGGGTTTTAATAGTCACACAAAATATTGGATTTCACAATTATGGAATTGTATCTCTGCAATTTGGACAAGTCCAATGGATTTCTAGGCCCCAAGAACATAGGGTTAGACACAATAATTACTTTGTCTAGGATAAATAATAAATAATGAAGGAATTTTTGACCATCTTGGATGCCATCTTGAAAATTACACCTTTCCAGTGGTCAGACTTTGGTAAACTTTTAGTATGTTATTAAGGACACCTAATACTACAAAAAATTGTTGAAAAACCTTTTGTTACAAATGTTTTAGGGTAAGGTGTTTTGCTCAGGGACACCTCGACACATAGCTAGGCAGGGCACCCCCCACCCTTCACCCTCCACCCCAGCAATCCACCCCAACCCTCCACCCTCCACTCTCCACCTCCACTGTGTGTGTGTGCGTGTGTGTGTATATATGATGAAGTAGTTTGACATTTTATGTTACCGTGCAACAAGTTTCCTTGCTTGCCGTAAGATTATGAATTTCGGGGCGATGCTGGCAGAAAGAGAGACCTCCACGAGCCGACCCTCTGAGACCTGTCAACAGGAAGCGCACTTCTGAACCCAGCTCACCACTGCCCTGGATACACACACACACTCACATACGCCCACGCACACACACACATACACGCACACACGCACACACACATACTTGCAAACACATGCAGAGTACATTCAGTACACACACACACACACACACACCAAACCCACACACCACGCCTACAATGGGTAATTGTGTTGTCATCGTACGATGTATGCATAAAAACTCCCTAGCACACACACACACACACACACAATTACCTCATTAGGGTGCACCAGGTGTGTTGTTTGCATGTTTGTGTGTTTGTGTAATCACTGTGGAATGTTCCATTGTTACCCAGCCTCAGACCACAAAGTGTGTGTGAGTGTGTGTGTATGTGTGTGTGTGCGCATCTCATGTGATCAGCCATCTTGGAGCATGTATCTCCTACCCATGATGCTAGATATGTTACCTTAACAACACAATAGTCTCCGTCTTGTCTCAGGGGAACTTAGCTTATCAATACAGTAAATCTCCTTCATGTAAATGTAGGAAGATGGTTTGTGAAATCATGAGTGGGGTTAACATCTCCTGTGTCAGCCTCAGGAATCTCCTGCTGTGAACATAGTGGCCAAACAGTCATGTGAAAGTCTGTTGAGGGTTCGCTCTGTGGGAGAGGAGCCCATTGTAAATTACCCGTAACTTATATAAGTATTGTGTTTGCTTTATTTTAGAAATTTCACTTGTTCAAGATGCAATTATTCTATCTGAGAATTGCTACGTCATATGATAGCCAGGTATGTCCCTTATCGCCAATTGGCTGGAGGTGTAGCTGTTTCCTTGGCCATTCAGGCTGTGAGTTGATTCTCGGTGCCATACTGTCTGAGATTCACTTCTGAAACCTATTGTCTCCTATTTGCATATGACCATTTGCTTGTTTTCATCAATTCATCTATTCTGTTGGAGGCGTGTTCTTGTCTTTGTTCTCTGTCCTCCTGGAGACCCACCATTCGAGACTTCCTCCTCCTTCCTATTCAACCCCCACCTCTCTGTCTCCTGCCCTCAATATACACGACCATCTGTCTGCCTCCCAACAACCCAATATTCTTACAAGATGACAACTATGTGTTATAATAAAATTCTCCCATACAACCAATTTATTTGCTAATTTAATGCAGTTATGACAGAAAAATCTAAATGAAGACAAACTCCCTCCTCCCCTTTGGGCCCTGGGTAGTCAGTCCCACTTTTGCCCCCAGTCCGACGCCCAGGCACTCAATTAGTCTATATTTTGCTCTTGATCTTAAGATGAATATTTAAGAGGATTAATCATCAACAAACTTTTTTTTGTCAGTATTTGGGGGACTGTAATACGGTTATGTGTTACATATGTTTTCTGTACGAAGTAGTCTAGTTGTATGCTGCTGCTCTTGGTCAGGTCTCTCATGATAGAGGTTTTAAATCTCAATGATACTTTACCTGGTGAAATAAAGGTTAATAAACACACACACAAACACACACACACACACGGTGAGAGTAAACTTTAGTAAACGTACCAATTTAATTTACTCCAAACGGACAACAAAAATACAACTCTACGAGCCACCAAGGCTATACCAAATGTTTCAACAATTCAAACAAACAAACAAGAGGAAGGAGGAAAACACACAAAAAGAAAACAGCAAACACACAGAAAGGAAAGCACACAAAAAAGGGCCAAGCCTAGTGGGCCGTGACACACACGCATGCAAACACGCGCACGCACGCACACACACACGCGCACACACGCACAGGGGCGGTGCTACCATTAGGCAAGGTCAGGCAATTGCCTGGGGCCTCAGGGCCTCGTCATCCCCATATCGTGTTTCGTATTTTTAATTTTTTTGTTGTTTTTTTTATAAATTGTCACCGCAAACAAACAATAATCCATAATAAAGAATGAAGAAAAAAACAATTATTTTGCTTCATGATTGATCCTAAACTCATCATAAATCGAATGACTGCAGGTCCGTTTCCTGTCACCATAGCAGCAACTAGCTAGTCTGAATGTTCATAGAGGTATTGGTGAGGTGTGGCGATTGCCAGCCATGAAACGTTTTCAAAGTGGAAGTGAAAAAAGACAAAGAAAAAGGGAGGATGAAGAGTTTAGGAAGAAATTGCCTAAATTGACCAACCTCTTGCAGTCGAAGAATTCTTCCACGGAAGACGAAATTAATTTGCTAATGCTAAAGCGCGAAGAATCCCGTTTTAACCACACACTCAACTCACAGTATCTCTCTCTCTCTCTCTCTCTCTCTCTCTCTCTCTCCAGGTTTTCGGTTGTGTGCCTGCAAATGTTCAATGGCCTTGTGGCCTTGTCAGAGACATCTGCTATAAAGGATATGTCTAGATGAATCAAATATTTGTTAAGAAGTTTGAAAATAGTTAGCATTGTTTAGATTGAATATTTATGTGTTCAAACAAATGTAAACACATTCACACAAACAGACTCTCCCCTTTCACTCTGTCTCTCTCTCTCAGACACACACACAATTCATAATTGTAATACTTTCAAAGGTTTTTACTACTGTTTTTGTCTTTTTACTGTTTAAAAATAAAATACAAAATAAAATACAAATACAAATATTTACTAAAAGATTAATAAATAAAAAAAATATAAATAAATAAAATTAAATAATAATAAATTATAAAATAAAAAATATAAAAAATTAAATAAAATAAAATATAAATATATAAATATAAAAAAAAAATTAAAAATAAATAAATAATAAAAATAATAAAAATAATAAAAATAAATTAATAAAAAAAAAATAATTACTGTTTTGTCTTGTTTTTTTTACTGTCAATGTCATCTATGACAATAAATATTTGTGTGCACACAGTATGCCTCAGTGCCCCACTATTACAGAAAAAAAAGTGTATTTTAGTTTTTGGCGTGAGGTATGACCGGATTTGGGGGGGGGGGGGTCTCGGAAGGGCCTCGGAATCCTTTGCCTGGGGCCTCAAAGTTTCCAGAACCGCCCCTGCACACGCACACCACATAAACCCTACAATTACTCCACCATCATCGTCATTCAAACGATGAGAACGTGCCACTACATTGTAATGACATAGATTCGCCGATAGAGGTCAATACCGTACAACGCATGGAGATGGGGCCATTCTCCACGTCTGTGCTCCAGAATTGTGCCTCTAGTTATAAAAGAATTAGGATTTTAAATTATTAGAACATTATTCTGATTTATTTTCGTTGTTGCTCGGAACAAATATTTGGAAATGGAGGGACAGATTGTGCAGTGGCGGTGGTCGGAGCGAAGCTATTGTGTTCATGTTCTGGTTCTGAGCAAGGGGCAACACTCGGTGCTGAAAAATGAAGCCAATGCGGAAGTGCCCAAACCTGCAATTCGTTGACTGGCCGCTTGAGGCTGGTAGCAGAAGCGAGTCAATCACCATAGACGCCAGTGTTAAAATGTCGAACTTTACAGCAGAAAATAAACTGTTTACAGCCTGGTCCCACAACATGTTCTGGTCTCTGTATTTAGGTATTTCGTCCATGACATCTGAACGGGTGGTGAATTTTGATGTCACCCATCAGTTACATCCATCCATCCATCCATTATCGTCCGCTTATCCGGGGTCGGGTCGCGGTGGCAGCCGGCTAAGCAGGGCCCCCCAGGCTTCCTTCTCCCCAGCCACACTCTCTAGTTCCTCCTGGGGGATCCCGAGGCGTTCCCAGGCCAGACGAGATATATAATCTCTCCAGCGGGTTCTGGGTCTGCCCCGGGGTCTCCTCCCAGTTGGACGTGCCCGGAAAACCTCCAAAGGGAGGCGCCCGGGGGGCATCCTACTCAGATGCCCGAACCACCTCAGCTGACTCCTTTCGATGCGGAGGAGCAGCGGCTCTACTCCGAGCTCCCTCCGGATGTCTGAGCTCCTCACCCTATCTCTAAGGCTGAGCCCAGCCACCCTGCGGAGGAAACTCATTTCGGCCGCTTGTATCCGCGATCTCATTCTTTCGGTCACTACCAAAGCTCGTGACCATAGGTGAGGGTTGGAACGTAGATGGACCAGTAAATCGAAAGCTTCGCCTTCCGGCTCAGCTCCCTCTTCACCACAACGGACCGGTACAGCGCCCGCATCACTGCAGACGCTGCACCAATCCGTCTGTCCATCTCCCGCTCCATTTTGCCCTCACTCGTGAACAAGACCCCGAGATACTTGAACTCCTTCGCTTGGGGCAGCAACTCACTCCCAACCCGGAGGGAACACTCCACCGTTTTCCGGCAGAGAACCATGGCCTCAGACTTGGAGGTGCTGACTCTCATCCCGACCGCTTCACACTCGGCTGCAAACCGCCCCAGTGCATGCTGGAGGTCACAGTCTGATGTAGCCAACAGAACCACATCATCTGCAAAGAGCAGAGATGCAATTCTGAGGTCCCCAAACCGGACACTCTCCTCACCTCGGCTGCGCCTTGAGATTCTGTCCATGAAGATCACGAACAGAACCGGTGACAAGGGGCAACCTTGGCGGAGTCCAACACCCACTGAGAACATGCTTGACTTTGTGCCGAGAATACGGACGCAGCTCGCACTTTGTTCGTACAAGGACCGAATGGCACGTACCAACGGCCCCGGTACCCCATACTCCCGTAGTACCCCCCACATGATTCCCCGGGGGACACGGTCATAGGCCTTCTCCAAGTCCACAAAGCACATGTAGACTGGATGGGCAAACTCCCATGCGCCCCCCAACAACCCTGCGAGGGTAAAGAGCTGGTCCACTGTTCCACGGCCAGGACGGAATCCGCATTGTTCCTCCTGGAGCTGAGGTTCGACAATCGGCCGGAGCCTCCTTTCCAGCACCCTGGAATAAACTTTCCCGGGGAGGCTGAGCAGTGTGATACCCCGATAGTTGGAGCACACCCTCCGGTCCCCTTTCTTGAAAATGGGGACCACCACCCCGGTCTGCCACTCCACAGGTACTGTCCCCGACCTCCACGCTTACATTGACTAGGCGTGTCAGCCACGACAGCCCGACAATGTCCAGAGCCTTCAGCATCTCAGGGCGAATCTCATCCACACCTGGCGCCTTGCCACTTGAAGAGCTTTTTGACTACTTCAGCGACCTCTACCAAAGGATATGGTGAGACTTCCCCCGAGTCTTCAGACTCTGGCCTCTTCCCCAGAGGACGTACTGGTCGGGTTCAGGAGCTCCCTCAAAGTGTTCTTTCCACCCGCCCGACAATATCCTCAGTCTGGGTCAGCATTCTCCTCCCCGACTGAGCACAGCCTGCAGCCAAGCCCTGCTTTCCTTCCTGATGCGCCGGACAGTTTGTCAGAACCTCCTTGAGGCCAACCGAAAGTCCTGCTCATGGCCTCCCCGAACTCCTCCCACACCCGGGTTTTTGCTTCAGCAACCGCTGAAGCTGCGGTCCTTTTGGCCTCCCGGTACCTGTCTGCTGTTTCAGGAGACCCCTGGGCCAACCAGGCCCGAAAGGCCTCCTTCTTCAGCCTGACGGCTTCCTTCACCGCTGGTGTCCACCAACAGGTTCTTGGGTTGCCGCCACGACAGGCACCGACAGCCTTTTGACCACAGCTCCGAGCTGCAGCCTCTACAATGGAGGCTCTGAACATGGCCCACTCATGTTCCATGTCCCCAAACCTCCCCCGGGATGCACGAGAAGTTCTTCCGGAGGTGGGAGTTAAAGACCCTATGGACAGGGGCTATTTTACCATCAGTTACAATGATGGTAAAATAGTACTTTTATGCAAATTCAGGGTTTCAAGTATTTTATTGTCACTTCACAGTTTACACGTGAGTATAAGCAGCAGTGAGTGAAAATCTCACAGCCGACAGTAGTTATAAAAGAATACAAAATAGAAATAGAAATAGAATAGAAATTCTGTATAAAATAAAATAAAATATAATATACAACAAAATATCCAGGGGAGCAATACACATATAAATCAATGTAATAATATATACATTGTTATATGCTGACATTCACAGAATGTCACAGAATACCTTCTCAGACAGTCAACACAACACTAGCACCAGCAATTAGCACCAGGACGAGCACTAGCAGTAACACCAGCACTAGCACCAGCACTAGCAGTAACAGTAACACTACTACAAGCAATAGCTCCAGCAGTAACACGAGCACTTAGCACCAGGACTAGCACTAGCACTAGCAGTAACACTAGCACTTAGCTCTTAACATTGATGCCGAACTTGTTCAGCAGCCCGTTGTTGGCCTGGTTCATGTCCCCAAGAAGAGACACGCAATCAGCCACAGTGACTACAGACCTGTGGCCTTGACCTCACATGTGATGAAGTCGCTGGAGAGGCTAGTCCTGAAGCACATCTGTGCACTAGTCGAACCATCACTGGACCCTCTGCAGTTCGCCTACCGGCCCCGTATTGGAGTGGAAGACATCAGCCATCATCTACCTGCTGCACAGGGCTTATTCTCACCTGGAGGAGGCAGGCAGCGTTGTGAGAGTCACATTCTTCGACTTCTCGAGCGCTTTCAGCACCATAAAGCCTGCCCTGCTTGGGACTAAGCTACTGGACATGCAGGTGGACGCTCCACTAGTGGCCTGGATTACCAACTACCTCACTGGTCAGCCACAGTATGTGAGGCTGCAGAGCAACATGTCGGACACTATTGTGAGCACCTCAGGGGACAGTCCTGTCTCCCTTCCTGTTCACACTCTACACCTCAGACTTCAGATACAGCTCACAGTCCTGCCACCTGCAGAAGTTTTCGGACGACTCTGCCATTGTGGGCTGTATCAGAAAGGGGCAGGAGTCCGAGTACAGGAGTGTGGTGGACAGTTTCGTGGAGTGGTGTGGACTAAATCACCTGCAACTCAACATCTCTAAGACTAAGGAGTTGGTGGATGGTGTTCACATAGACAATAAAATGGACTGTGGTAAAAACACAGAGGCGCTGTATAAGAAAGGTCAGAGTCGCCTGTATTTCCTACAGAGACTCAGATCTTTCAACGTCTGCAAAACCATGCTGCAGATGTTCTATCACTCTGTGGTGGCCAGCGTCATCTTCTACGCTGTTGTGTGCTGGGGCAGCAGGGTGAAGGCAGCCGACGCCAACAGACTCAATAAGCTCATCAGGAAAGCGGGTTCTGTCCTGGGAGTGGAATTGGAGTCTTTGGTAGGTCTCTGAGAGGAGGATGCTGAGTAAACTACTCAGTATTATGGACAACGCCTCCCATCCCCTGCACGCCACACTGGTGGCACACCAGAGCACCTTCAGCCGTAGACTGAGATTACCGAGGTGCACCACAGAACGCCACAGGAGGTCCTTTCTGCCTGTGGCCATCAAACTCTAGAACTCCTCCCTATAACTCCCCCCTACAAGACAATGAACATAGCAATATAATGTGCAATATTACCTCTCAACATCATGTGCACTTTCCTCAGTATTACATGCAATATTATTAATATTACTGTCCAACATCATGTGCAATACTCTATCATGTGCTATATTATTATTATTATTATCATGCTGTCTATAAATATTATCTATAACACTACCTCTCATCTCATCATCATGTGCAATATTCTTAATGTGCAATATTCTTAATGTCATGTCCAATAATATTTCACTTATGTTATATATTTGTCCCACATCCCTGCCACAAATACACTTTGATGTGATCTTTGTGAGGCAACATGTAATGTTGTTCATGATGTATGCATGTCAAAGCACTGCTAAATGTAAATAGTGATATTGTAAAATCTTGTATGATGCAATGTTATCATGTTCAGCAGATTTACTTTTTAGATAATGATTTAGTATGTTGCACATACTGTGGCAACCCGCTTACAGTCATCGGCACGACGCACAGGAAACACTGATACAGTCTGGTTAAGGCTCCGTGTGCGGGCCGTTTATTACATAACAAGCATAGAGGACGTCGGTACTTATCAGCAGGGATAATATAAGAGTCCTCCCGGCTCGGGACTCCTCCCCCCGGGTAGCCGTGCTCCGCGGGGTCCGGTCCTCTGCGACACGCTACGTGTCGGCGTGATCTCGTGCCGGCGCGATCTCCGTCCGTCGGCGCGATCTCCGTCTCTCCGTGTCGAACTCCGACCATGGCGCGATCTCCGATCCTCTACTTGGAGGAGCCCCCCGGCTTTATACCCGGGTTCCTCCTGATTGTCTTATCGGCCGCAGCTGTCACCACTTGGCCTCTTGATTATCCGCTTGGTGACAGCTGCAATCCCTGGGGCTCAGGAGCGAGGGGCCGGAGAGTCCGTCTTGCCACAATAGGCAACAGGCACATATGCACAGAAACAGACAGACAGACAGACAGACACACACACAAGGTTATAATGAATGTTATAGCAGCATTATATTGGCACGTTATGGAGTCAAAGTTCAGAGCTTGTTAAAGGATCATTGGCACCTCTGGTTGTTTCTGCAGCTAACCATTAACCCTCGCTGGCGAGATGGCCCACAGGGTTAACCTTTCCCTTCAAACTATCATCACTTTCTTGGGCTCCTGAGTTTTTATAACCATCAGCCTCTGAATGGACAAGAGAATGCTGAATCAATGGCGGGGATCATTAGAAAGTCAGAGTGGTCTCTCTCTAACCATCTCCCTGTGGCTTGCTATCGTCTTCACGGCACTCATCTCCAGAGAGATAGAGAGAGGGACAGATGAGGGAGGGAGAGATGAGATAAAGCCACAGATTCAAGGACAGATTAAGTGGTTAAGGCATTGCGTTTGTTTAACCCCTTCCCCTTTACTTTGGCTCAGGTCATGGTTGCCTACAGACAGAGGGTGATTGCCCTGACGAAGAGGCAGGGTCACACCTTCGGCTTCATGCTGAGGGTGGAGCAGGGCAAGGCGGGTCACCTGGTGCGCTCGCTGGACATGGGCGGCCCGGCGAAGCTGGCCGGCATGAAGGACGGGGACCACATCCTCCGGGTCAACGGGAACTTTGTAGTACAAATGACAATAGCCATTTCGGGTCTGAACCTTCTTTTACGCTGCATCTGTCCTGGATCAGGTGGTGGACCTGGTGAAGGAAAATGGAGTCTCGGTGACGTTCCATGTGATAGACGAGGTGTCGTACAACAGGTCCAAGGCGGAGGCGTACGACCTGTCTGAACCTCATCCTAGACCAGTGACCAACGGAGTGGGTGGACAGACCCGGAAAGCCAAGCTGCTATCTGGTCAAGTCAACCGGAAGCTTCGGATTCTTCCTCCGGTCGGTCACAGGTGAAGTTCGGAAGAAGGTCATGAAATCACAACCTGATCAAACATTCAATTCATACATTTCAGTGAAAGTAAAGCATTGGGCCACAACAGACGGACGTGTGTCAGATTGTCAGAATGATTTGTACGATGTGATGCGATGATGGGGCGTGAGAGTAGTCGTAGTCCGTCAGCAGGGGTTATCACACCGGGAAGTGGTCTCAGGGGGTCCAGGGCAAGGCAGGCGGGAGGGTAGTCAGGCAGGCAAGGGTCGGTACACAAGACGGGTTCTCAGACGATCAAAAGGTCAAGGCACACAGCCACTGCTTTTATCTCTATCGAACTCACTCTGTCTTTCTCTCAACTCTTCCTCCTTCTCCTCCTCCTCCTCCTCCTCTTCCTCCTCCTCTTCCTCTTCCTCTTCCTCTTCCTCTTCCTCTTCCTCTCCTTCTTCCTCTTCCTCTCCTTCTTCCTCTTCCTCTTCCTATTCCTCTGCTTCTTCCTCTCCCTCTTCCAACACTCTCCAACTTCCACCTCACTCTCTCGACCGTCCACACCACCCAGGTCCTCTCCTATTTATGGCCTGCAGCCAGGCCTTTGATTGGCTGCCGCCAAGTTCCTCCAACGAGGCGCAGCCACCTTCAATAAGGCTGATTGCCTCTTCCCACTTGCCAGTCTCCTCGCCTCCCTCTGGGGGAGGCGAGGGAGGGGCGGCCCAGCCCCTCCAGGTGTCTCTCCTGACGCCTGGGGCTTCGCCAGTGGGGCCACGTCGGCTACGGGGCCCAGGGTGACCCTGTCCCCTGGTTCGTATCTCCCCTCGCCGCGTGGTCCCGTTCTCTGATGGCCCTCTCTGGGACGCCTCCTCTCGGTCCGTCTCCTGCGCCGGCCCCCGGTCCGTCTCCTGCGCCGGCCCCCGGGTCATCCGCTGCGCCGGCCCCCGGGTCATCCGCTGCGCCTCCGTCGCCCGGGTCGTCTGCTGCTGCGCCTCCGTCACCCGGGTCGTCTGCTGCTGCGCCGCCGTCACCCGGGTCGTCTGCTGCAACGCCACCGCCGCCCGGATCGTCTGCTGCTGCTGCAACGCCACCACCGGATCGTCTGCTGCTGCTGCAACGCCACCACCGCCCGGATCGTCTGCTGCTGCTGCAACGCCACCGCCGCCCGGATCGTCTGCTGCTGCAGCAACGCCACCGCCCGGGTCGTCTGCTGCAACGCCACCGCCGCCCGGATCGTCTGCTGCTGCTGCAACGCCACCGCCCGGGTCGTCTGCTGCAACGCCACCGCCGCCCGGTCGTCTGCTGCAGCAACGCCACCGCCGCCCGGGTCGTCTGCTGCTGCTGCAACGCCACCGCCGCCCGGATCGTCTGCTGCTGCTGCAACGCCACCGCCGCCCGGATCGTCTGCTGCTGCTGCAACGCCACCGCCCGGGTCGTCTGCTGCAACGCCACCGCCGCCCGGATCGTCTGCTGCTGCTGCAACGCCACCGCCGCCCGGTCCTGCGCTGCCAAGCCGGCCCGTCCGCTGCTGCTGCTTCGGCGTGCTCACGCTGGGCCTGCGGCCCTCAGCTGGGCCTGGAGCTCTTCAGCCTGCTCCAGGGCCTGCTGCTCTCGTTGGCCAGCGGCCATCAGCTGGGCCTGGAGCTCTTTGGCCTGCTCCAGGGCCTGCTGCTCTCTTTGGCCGGCGGCCCTCCGCTGGGCCTGCTCCGCCGTCAACTGGGCCTGGAGCTCTCTGGCCTGCTCCAGGGCCGCCGCCGTCAGCTGTGGTAACCCCGTCGGTTTCCCTCCAGCATGGCCGCTACTCACTCCATCATCTCCTGGACCTGCTGGCCCATTTCATCCTTCTGCTGCTGGAGCTCATGGCGTAGCTGCCATACCTGCTCCCTGGTCAGGTCGTCCTCCTCCTGGAGGGAGATGGCCTTCTCCTGGACTTGTGGGCCCGCCCCGGCAGCAGCCCCAGCCCTCTGCTTTCTGGCAGCCTTCTTCTTTTGCTGGCGGGTCTTAACAGGGGGCTCGTCATCCAGGCCGCTACACTGCCATTTATTCAACAGGGCCTCTATATCCATGGTGGGGCGTGATTTATTATTTCCAGTCTTCCTTAAGTTGCCTGCATTCTCCACCATATGTGGTGGAGAATCTCCTCGTCTCCCTCTGGGGGCCGAATGGGGAATTGCGGCTCCCCCGACTGTCGTCCACCCTTGTCCTTCTGTCCCTCAGTGGCCGTCTGCCACAATATATAAAGTATATATATATATATATATATCTATATACTGTATATATATACAGCATATGGTAAATGTGTTAGCACACATAGCACACATTTACCAGAAAAAGTTTAAAACTAAAAGTCATCAATGACGTGATTATCGTCACATTATCAAACTGGCTTTCAGAATTAGAATCAGCTTTATTGCTTCAGCTTTTCCAAACAAGGAATGTGCTTGTGTGAAATTGGTGCAAAACATTGAAATAATAGAGAATTTGTCATTTGTAATTGTAAATTTTATATAAAACAATAGGCAATTAAAAGGTGCAATTTAAAGAAAAGATGTGCGTTAATGGAATGCAAAAGTGTCCATAGGGGGTGGGAGTCAGTGGGGTTAAATGTTAATATAACGTGTAGTATAGTGTCCATAGGGGGTGGGAGTCAGTGGGGTTAAAGGTTAATATAACGTGTAGTATAGTGTCCATAGGGGGTGGGAGTCAGTGGGGTTAAAGGTTAATATAACGTGTAGTATAGTGTCCATAGGGGGTGGGAGTCAGTGGGGTTAAAGGTTAATATAACGTGTAGTATAGTGTCCATAGGGGGTGGGAGTCAGTGGGGTTAAATGTTAATATAACGTGTAGTATAGTGTCCATAGGGGGTGGGAGTCAGTGGGGATCAGTGGGGGCCCCGGGTCTTGTTGATGAGGCCATGGGGAAGAAGACCTGTTGGGACATGTTGCGAGGCTACGGTACGGTTCTGGACGGCTTAGCGGCCATTCGTGTTTTGACGCCAAGCACTTCCCTTCCGTACATAGCCCACTTCATCACGGACATCGACAGGGGCAGCCCTGCGGAGCGGGGCGGGCTGCGCGAAATGAATCGACTGGTGTCGTTTTTTTGTTTTTTTTGTTTTTTTTTGAGTACCAGTCGGAATCGATGTTCATTAACCAATTCTTCAGCAAATTCCATCAGATGACACAGATTGTCCTGCGTGCTCTCCTATGCTCTTCTGGGAAGAGAGAGAGAGCTCTGCGTCTCCGCCCAGCTACACGGAGGCCATCCACCTGCCGGCCCCGGGCCACTCAGCTGCCACGGCGGTCAGGGGGGAGAAGGAGGAGCACGACGAGCTCAAGCCTAAACTTTGCCGGATGCAGAAGAACCCCGAAGGCTACGGCTTCCATCTCAACGGCATCCAGGGCCTGTGCGGCCAGCACATCAAACAGGTACACAGCACCACCACCACCACCATGCGCTTCTGACAGCACAGTGACTGACCAAACACCAAATTAAATATAGTTGCAAATGGTTTAGATCCAGAGGGGAGTGTTTCACACCCTCTTCTCCCATCATTAGGTGGTGAGGGGCGGGGTGGCGCACAGGGCCGGCTTGGAGGACGGCGACATTGTGGTGGAGGTGAACAGCGTCAACGTGGAGAACAGTACCCACGAGCAAGTAGTGGATCTCATCCGCCGGAGCGGCAGCTCTCTGGAGCTCCTGGTGGCCCGGAAGAGCATGTACGACAAGCTCAAAGCCAAAGGGGTGGCCGTCACCGCTATGCTGCTGGGGCCCCGGTCCGCTGCCCAGGTGCACACCACAGCCATGGTGGAGGAGAGGCCAGCTGTACAAACACGAGAGAGGGTAAGCCAGAGACACCGCTCTTAATTTTAACATGCAAACATCTTGTGATAGTTTGTGCATAAAAATGATTTTTCTTTGATATACTTGATGCCTTTTATTACAACAACTCATGGCCTTATCGACAATTCCAAGTCTTAATTGCTAAGCTTATCGATTTTAACTGTCATTGCTTCACATTTTTTAATTGTTCTTATTCATATTGTTGTTAGTTTTATTGTATTTGTTTTATTAATTTAGCCATGTATATCTTTTATCGCTGTTTGATTTTAGTTGTGTTTGCTTTTATTGTATGTACCTCGGCACCGTTGAAAATGAGGGTTTTCCCTCAACGTGTTTTCCGAGGATTTAAATAAAATAAATGATAAATGATGTTTTAAAATGTTTAAATGTCAAAAGCTGATCTTTCTCGGTGTAATTTCTGTATTGAAAAATATGTGTACTATATTTAATATTATAACTGACGCCATCTGTGTCATCACTTTCGTCTGAGGAAAGTATGGATGTGAGATTCTGAAGATCGTGATGTGAGGATCACGTGAGGCGATTGCGTCCATACTTGCTGCTCATTGTTAATATTATTATTTAAATCTTTTTATTAATTTTTCCACATGTTAAAACAAACAAGACAAAACATATACACACAACAAAAACACATACTGTACATCATCCACCAGATATAGCAAAAATATTAATTAAACAAAAACACAGTGACCAAAGATAACATTACATTTCAGTGTCCTTAGCAGGGAACTCCGAACTAAAGTAGTCCAAGAATGGCTGCCAGACTCTATAAAACCCCTGGACTGACCCCCCCGTTGAGTATTTTAGTTTCTCCAACTTGTGCCATCACATCTTCGACCCAGCGCTTGTGTGTAGGGGGGATAGCCGATTTCCAACCAAACAAAATAAGGCGCCGAGCCAATAGAGATGAAAAAGCTATAAGGTTTGACTGGGCCGCAGACACCATCATCCCGTCAGGGACCACACCAAAAACCGCAGTCGCAGCCCCAGGGCTGATCTCCTTGCCACAGATCCACGAAAATGTCTCGAATATAGAGGACCAAAATCCAACCAACACAGGGCATGACCAGAATATATGACCGAGGGTAGCAGGAGCCTGATGGCATCGAGAGCAAGTTGGATCCACATCTGGATATATCCTGGCAATCTTGCTCCTAGAGAGATGAAGCCTATGGAACACTTTAAATTGAGGAAAACCATGTCTGACACAAATAGAGGTTGAATGTATCCTCTTAATCGCTAATTGCCAGGAGCCATCTCGAGATGTCAAAGCCAAAGTCCTCCCCCCAAGCTGTCCTAATATGGTCAAGTGATGGGGAAGCAATCGCCTGAATAGCACAGTACAATCTACTCACAACTCCCCTTTGCATTGGATCCCCATCCAACCACTCATCTATCCAACTATTCGGGGGGAGTAATGGAAAAGACGGGAAATGTTTCTTAACAAAGGCATGCACCTGCAAGTACAACAAAAAATGTGAGCGGGGGATGCTGTATTCCCTCACCAACTGCTCAAAAGACATGAACACACCATCCTTAAAAAGATCCTTCACCCGTTTTATACCATTACTGAACCAACATTTTAATGCCGTGTCCATGAGTGAGGGCGGAAAAAGTGCATTAGCTACCACCGTCCTGAGCTGGGACCATATTCGAAGCAAGCCACTCACAATGAGATTATTGGTGAGGCGCTGCTTACTGAGTGGCAATGGAGCACACACCAGAGAAGGTAAGGACACAGTATGTGTGGAATGTTGCTCCATCTCCACCCACACCTCTCCACCCCCCTCGTAGGACGCAGAGACCCAATACATTAGTTTATGCATATTAGCCGCCCAGTAATACTGTAGGAAATTTGGCAGCGCCAAGCCCCCAACGTCTTTCTGTCTCTCGAGGTATGCTTTTCTTATCCGTGGGATATTCTTATTCCAGACAAAGGCAGATATGGACTTATCTAGTTCCTTAAAAAAAAGACTTTGGAATGAAAACCGGCACTGTTTGAAATAAAAATAAGAACCTTGGCATTATTGTCATCTTGACAGAGTTGACCCTGCCTGCCAACGATATAGGGAGAGTTGACCAACGGCTAAGGTCCTGTTTGGCCTTTTCCAGGGCTGGTTTAAAGTTATGCTTAAATAAGTCCCTGTACTTATGGGTCACCGATACCCCAAGATATACGAACCTATCACGAGTTTCTTTCAATGGATACGCCTCATATGACATCTGTCGAGCCAGGTCATTGACAGGAAAAAGCAGACTCTTAGTTAGGTTAATTCTATATCCTGAGAACTTCCCAAAGTTAGAGATAATTGCTCGCGCCTTAGGAATAGAAATGTTAGGGTCCGACAGATGCAGCATGAGATCGTCCGCATATGACGACAGTTTGTGGGTTTGGCCCCCCCTATTAATACCCTTAAGGTCTCCAGCCCCCCTTAGGGCAACCGCCAGTGGTTCAATAGCGAGGTGAAATAGAAGTGGGCTCAGCGGACAGCCTTGTCTAGTCCCTCTACATATAGGGAAATATTGAGAAATAATCTTATTGGTACGGGCCGAGGCCTGGGGTGCAGCATAGTCAAGTCAAGTCAAGTATTTTATTTACACACAATTTACACGTGAGTATAAGCAGTGAGTGAAACACTTTTTGTGCAAAACGCCCGACAACCGACAGTAATTATAAAAGAATACAAAATAGAATAGAACTACAAAATAGAAATAGAACTGTGCAAAATAGAAATAGAACTATGAATAGAAATTATGTGTAAATAAGTAATGAAATATAAAATGAAATGGAATATACAACAAAAATATCCAGTTGAGCAATACACATATAAATCAATGTACTAAAATATACATTGTTATATGCTGACATTCACAGAATGTCACAGAATACCTTCTCAGACAGTCAACACAACACTAGCACCAGCAGTTGGCACCAGGACTAGCACTAACACCAGTACTAGCACCAGCACTAGCAGTAACACTAGCACCAGGACCAGCACTAGCAGTAACACCAGCACTAGCACAAACACTTAGCACTGCTACCAGCACTAGCTCCAGCAGTAACACTAGCACTTATCACCAGGACTAGCACTAGCAGTAACACTTAGCACTAGCACTTAGACTTGATGCGAACTTGTTCAGCAGCCTGATGGCCTGACTGTGGAAGCTGTCTCTGAGTCTGCCCGTCACTTGATACTGCGGTATCGCCTGCCTGACGGTAGAAGTGTGTACAGTTCGTGGCTGGGGTGGTTATTGTCTTTAATAATCCTTTTGGCCTTGGCCACGCACCGCCTGGTGTATATATCCAGGAGGGAGGGAAGCTCACCTCCAACGATGTACTGGGCCGTCCGCACCACCCTGTAGTGTTCTACGCTCAGTGCGGTGCAGTTCCCGTACCAGACGGTGATGCCATCCTGTAAGAACACTCTCGATGGTACAGGAGTAGAATGTTCTGAGGATGCGGGGGCACATGTTGAATTTCCTCAGTCGCCTGAGGAAATACAGGCGTTGTTGGGGCCTTTTTCACCACGTGTGTGGTGTGCGTGGTCCATGTGAGGTCCTCGGAGATGTGCACGCCGAGGAACTTGAAGCTGCTGACCTCTCTACTGCAGCACGTCGATGGAGATGGGGGGCGTGCTCTCCTCTCCGCTTCCTGTAGTCCACGATCAGCTCCTTGGTCTTCTTGACGTTGAGGGCGAGGTTGTTTCTTGGCACCACTGTGCAGTGATCCAACCTCCTCCCTGTAGGCTGTCTCGTCGCGTCGGCGATCAGACCACACTGTCGTGTCGTCAGCAAACTTGATGAAGACGTTGGAGCTGTGCATAGCCATGCAGTCGTGGGTGTCAGGGAGTAGAGGAGAGGGCTCAACACGCATCCCTGAGGGGCTCCAGTGTTGAGGGTCAGCGGCTTCTGAGGTGGTGCTGCCCATCCTCACCACCTGGCGGCGGCCCCGACAGGAAGTCCAGTATCCAGCTGCACATGGTCGGGTGCAGGCCCTAGACTTCCTGAGCTTGGTGTCGAGCTTGGCAGGAACTATCGTGTTGAACGCTGAGCTGAAGTCCACAAAACAGCATTCTCACACAACAGTTCTTCCCCTCCAGGTGAGAGAGGGCGGTGTGAAGTGCCATGGCAATGGCGTCGTCGGTGGATCTGTTTTGACGGTACGCAAATTGCCATGGGTCCAGCGTGGCAGGCAACATGGAACAAATGAAAGTCCTTGACCAGCCTCTCGAAGCATTTACTGACAATCGAGGTGAGGGCTACGGGTCTCCAGTATTCAGGCAGGTTACCTTGGGGTGTTTAGGGACAGGCACGATGATGGACATCTTGAAGACCTCGGGAACAACAGCCTGGGACAGGGACAGGTTGAAGATGTCTGCGAAGACTCCTGCCACTGGTCTGCGCATGCTCTGAGGACGCGCCCCGGGATGTGGTCTGGGCCCGCCGCCTTCCGGATGTCCACCCGCTTGAAGGCTCTGCGCACGTCAGCCTCTGAGATGTTCAGCAGGCTGGCCTCCTCAGGCAGCGCTGACTTCGGCGGGCTGCCGTTCACGTCGAACCGGGCGAAGAAGGTGTTTAGCTCGCCAGGGAGGGAGGTAGAGGAGTTCTCTACACCGCTGGTTCTCCCTCTGAAGTCCGTGATTGTCTGCAGCCCCTTCCACACACCCCTCACGTCGTGGCTCTTGAATTTGTCCTCCACCCTGTTCTTATACTCCCGCTTGGCAGAGCCGATGGTCTTGCGGAGGTCGTAGCGGGCTCTCGTATATTCCACCATATTCCCGGAGTCAAAGGCGCGAACATCGCCATTAATCCACGGTTTCTGGTTGGGATAAATCCGAACCGATTTAGTAGGAACAACGTCATCTAAAAGAAAAAAAAAAAAAAAAAAAAAAAAAAAAAAAAAAAAAAAAAAAAAAAAAAAAAAAAAAAACAAAAAAAAAAACAACGTCATCTATGCATTTCTTGATGAACCCGGTGACTGAGGACGCGTACTCGCTGATGTTATTGTCCGACGCGACCCGGAACATATTCCAAATCAAAGCAATCCTGCAGCATAGACTCCGATTGGTCCGACCAGCATTGGACCTCCTTCACAGCGATTGGTTGCTGCTTCAGTCTCTGCCTGTAGGCGGGGAGTAGTTGGATCGAGCGGTGATCTGATTTGCCGAACGGTGGGCGGAGGAGGGACTTGTAGCCGTCCCGGAAAGGGGGTGTAGCAGTGGTCGAGGATCCGCTCGCCCCGTGTGTTGATTGTGATGTGTTGGTAGAACTTCGGGAGAACTTTCTTTCAGGTTCGCCTTATTGAAGTCCCCCGCCACAATGAAAGCAGCCTCCGGGTGAGCCGACTCCTGTTCGCTGATAGCCCCATAAGTTCCTTCAACGCTATGTCCGTGTTGGCTTGAGGGGGAATTACACAGCAGTCAACGGGTTACTGCTGTAAACATCCCGCGGTAGCCAGAATGGTCGGCACATAAGCATCAGGTACTCCCAGGTCAGGTGACAGAAAGACTTCGAGGGTCTGCACATGGACTCTGGTTGCCACCAAGATCTGTTTATCATGAGACATACCCTCCCCTCCACTGATTTTTTACCGGCCTGGAGAGATTCTTTGTTTCTGTCCGCCGGCGGTGGACGGAAAACTCCTGTCGGCTCGATGGGCTGAGTCAGGCAAACCCCCCCGACATCCATGTCTCCGTCAGGGCAGATGATGCAGTTGGTCCTTTGTTTCCCGGTGGAATTGTATGCGAGCCTGTAGTTCGCATAACTTATTGTCCAGAGACTGTACATTAGCCAGTAGAATGGTGGGTAGTGGAGGTCGATTGGCACGACGTCGCAGCCTGACCAGCACGCCGGCCTCGCTTGCCCTCTCCGTCGGCGACGCCTGCGTGTGATCGCGCCTAAGATGGACGGAGATAATCCAGCCACGACTCCGGGCGGGACGTCCGAGTCGAAAGACTTGAAAAACTCCGGTAGGCGGCGAGCGACTGTCGTTCTAATCTCCAGAAGTGTCGTAAGTGTCGTAAGTGAACTTGCTGCTAACTTCTTGTGCAAAGATAGTCACAATTAAAAGAATAAATAACACAAAACCTCGTCGGTGTACGAGAGCTCGCAACACGGCAGCCATCACGTACGGCGCCATTTTCAACTTATCTACGAACAGAAGATAGGTCCAAACCCAAACCTCTCCTGGGTTGTGAAAAGATACTCATATTCAATCCTATCGAATGCCTTATGGGCATCTAAGGAGAGCAGAACCTCTGCCTTAGGTGGAGGGGAATAAAGAACATTGAACAGCCTGCGTAAGTTACCAAAGAGCTGCCGTCCCGTGATAAAGCCGGTCTGGTCCGGGTGTATCACTGTGTGCATAACCGACTCCAGTCTACTACCGAGAACCTTAGTCAAAATCCTATAATCACAGCCGAGTAAGCTCACGGGCCGAAATGACTATTTCAGCTGCCGAGATATCACTATCAAGATCCATCCTTTCTTGTGGGCCTACAGCAGGCATCTCTAGACCCTGGAAGAATTGCGTCATCCGCACGTTATCGCCATTTTCAGTGGTGTAGAGGTCCTCATAAAATTGTTTAAATTGATCATTTATCCCTTTTTGGTCTGTAGTTATGCCGTCTGGCGTGTCTATTTCCGCTATGAACCCAATCTCCGCAGATTGTCGTAACTGGTGACATAGTAGTTTACTGGCTCGTTCCCCATGCTCATAAAACTCCTGCCGCGATTTGAGGTGAAGCTGCTCAGCCACCCCTGATGACAGAGTATCAAATTCTGACTGCAAAGCTATTCTTTCCCGATAGAGGTCCGCAGAGGGAGCTGCCGAGTGTCTACCATCCACATCCTTTATCAGAGAGATCAGTTCATTAAGGCGTGCTGACCGTCTTTTGTTTATACCAGCATTATAAGATATTATTTGTCCACGTAAGTATGCTTTCATTGTCTCCCAGAGGTTACAATGGCTTGTGTCAGATTGCTGATTTGTTTCCAGAAAAATATCTATTTGAGCAGATAGAAAGCTAACAAAATCCTCATCGGCCAAAAAATGCGGATTAAGTCGCCAGGTGCGTTGTGGAGGCTCATTATTGGGAAAGCAAAGTGCCATTGTCACTGGACTATGGTCAGAGATGATGATGCTCTCATACTCACTAGACCTCAGGAGCGGAAGGAGTTTCCTGTCCAGCAGAAAATAGTCTATCCTGGAATATGACTGGTGTGCTGAAGAAAAGAAAGAATACTGTCTAGCTGCCGGATTTCTATACCTCCATGCATCAATCACCCCATATGCCTGG
Organism: Coryphaenoides rupestris; assembly: GCA_002895965.2. Classification (NCBI taxonomy): domain Eukaryota; kingdom Metazoa; phylum Chordata; class Actinopteri; order Gadiformes; family Macrouridae; genus Coryphaenoides; species Coryphaenoides rupestris. The sequence goes on along the minus strand of PIJE02002021.1, from coordinate 66,925 downwards.
AGAAAGGCATTAATAGTCTCTGCTGATTTACTTAATGTTCCAGGTGTGGCTCTAGAGCGATCTAGTGTAGTGTTCAGAACACAATTCAGGTCTCCCCCCAAAATCAATTGATGACTATTCAACTCTGGAAGTAGAGAGAAAAGGTTGCTGAAAAATGTTGCATTGTCCCAGTTGGGGGCATAAACGCATGCAAGTACCACTGGCAGAGTAAACATATGTCCCTGAACAATAATATAACGACCGTCTTTATCTGAGATGACCTGTGATTGCACAAACTGCACATCCCTATGTATGAGAATGGCTGTGCCACGACACTTGGCATTGAATCTAGAATGGAAAATCTGAGAAAAGCCCCCCCTACTAAGTCTAGTGTGATCCTTATTAAGCAAATGAGTTTCTGTCAAGAATGCTATGTGAAATGTGAAAAGACCTTACTACGTTTTACTGGGTGGTTAAGCCCTCTAGTATTCCAATGCGTAAATATGGTATTTGCCCGCCCATGCCTAGCATTACGGACAGTCCTACTCCGGTGTCAAGAATGACATGATAATAGCAGCCTGGCTAGAAACATCCTGATCATAAAGCATTCTAAAGTTTACTAGTTCCTCGCATAAACACTGTGCAATTAGACTCGCCGGTGGAAGATATAAAACAAACAAGTAACAAAACGACATAACATAAAATATAACATTCACAGAACCCCGCTGCCGGCCTCTCTCCAAACGAGAGTGTCAGGATTCCTGCTTGGACTGTTGTTTTTGTCTCCCCCTACCTGTTTGACAGGAGTTTGACAGTTCGGGACTTTGTTTGTTTATATAGCCATGTGTGTTAGTCATGTGCCCGGGGTCACGCCCATGTCCTTTTTTGGGCTGGACTTCCTGCCTTCGTTCTTTTCCCTCCATTTTCTCTGTTCACCTGTCTCTCATTTTGTGTTGATTAGTTTGAGTATTTAAACCCTGCTTTCTCAGTTCACTTTGTCAGATCATCACAGCGTGTACTATATGTTACCTGCCTGTACCTGTACCTGTACCTGTACCTGTACCTGTACCTGTACCTGTACCTGTACCTGTACCTGTCTGCCTGTCTACGAACCCTGCCTGTACCTGGACTCTGTTTTGCCTGCCGGACTGTTTTGTGAATACATTTCAATCACTTCAAAGTTATTAGGAGTCGTGACAGAGAGGCTGCACATATCCCCAATCGCACACTAACGCAAAAATCGCAGAACATAAGAAAGCTAATACCATGTGAGGCCGGGCCTCACCAAAACTAGTAAATAACAACAGAATAAATAGCTGCAGCTAAACCTTAAACAAGCACAAAACACTCAACAATTTCAAAATAGCGTAGCCTAAAGCTACGGCCCCCCTTATGTAAATTACCGTAAAATTACCGTGAGTCCTGCTACCGTTCTGCAGAAGGAACGACATTCCGCCAGAAAAATATGAAGCCAAAAAAGGCTATAGTAATGAGGCCAACGTACAATGAAAAGTCCAACATATTTGCCATAAAAAAAGACAATTTAAACTTAAACTTGACCCGCATAAGTCCGTGGCCTACCGCTAAGTTTGGCACGCCAAGTAGGCTAACGTTAGCCTAGCCGTATTCCACCTCCGCTTCACCGTGAAACATCCCAAGAAGCAAGGCCGCTGTCACTCTTTGCGTTTCAGGGTGTTCATTATGAAGTCTTTGGCACGTTTGGGATCTTTAAAGCTTGTGCGTTCCCCATTCGACGTCGTTATCCTCAGCTCCGCTGGGTACCACAGGCCATACCGAATCCCCTCGCAGGTCCTCAGCAAGCCCCGCACCTCGTTGAACTCGGCCCGCTGCTTGGCGACTGCCTGCGTGTAGTCTGGTTGAACGCGGATCTGGTCGCCGTCTCCGGTGGTCAGTTGCCTTATCTCCCCGGCTTTTCTCAGCATTGCTTCCTTCTCCTGAAGATAGTGGCATTTGATGACAAAGGCTCTCGGGGGATCGCTATCACCTGGCCTCGCCCGCAGCGTACGGTGCGCCCGGTCAAGTAAGGGCAGCTTGTCCAGACCAAGCGTCTCCTTCAAGCACTGAGATATAAATTCGGTCTGACGCTTTCCATCCTCTCTCCTCTCCTTTATCCCGGTAATGCGGAGGTTGCAACGCCGTGACCAAGCCTCCAGATCTTCGTTCCGCGCCTTCTGGGTGGCCAGCTCTCTCTGCACGATCGCCATGTCCCGCTCCAACGCCGCAATCGAGTCGCAGTGGCTGTTCTCTGCGGACTCGAGGGAGACCACCCGTTTATCCAGAGCCTCACTTTTGGCTATCGCATTATCATTGGCCAATTTAAGTTCTGCTCTGAGCTGGTCGACCTGGTTCCGAATTTCGGCAGATGTGTCTCCGCTTTAGCTATGAGTTCCGTCCTCAATTCAGCTATCGCTAGGAGGATAGCCTCCTGACCGGAGCCCGCAGCATCCAGGCTGGCCTTGGAGCTAGCCAAGCTACCACGTGTAACTTGGCTCTTTGACATTTTTGACATTATCTTATTAAATAGACGGCGAGGAAATCAAAATATAGCATCTAGTGCACTGTCCTAACTTTGCCCATATCTGCTCTTTTTGTCACGTGTGGTGGAGAGGGGAGGACCCAAATGCAGGAAGCAGGAATAACATAAATGATTTAATTTTTTAAATACTGGTACAGGCAGGCAGGGACAGGTAATAGGAACAGGCACAGGTACTCACACATATTAGACGACGACAAGGATCTGACCAAGAACACAGGATTGGGGCAAATTGGGGAAGTGAAAAGAGGTGCGAATAATCAAGGGCAGGGAAACAAGGCAGGAATTAACAGAACAGACTACAAAATGGGGAACAGAACAGCAGATAAAACATGAAACTATAACAAAACTCGAACATCAGGGGAAACAACATACGCAAAGTCCGGCAGACACGGGCTGTGCCACTGTTAGTGTATCCGTAAAATTTGCCCAGCGTGACATATTAGAGGGAGCCAGGCAGTCGCTCTGGGCCAGAGGAGGAGTCAGGAAGCCTCACCTTGGTCAGAGTGATGAGCAGACCCCGGATGGACGTGACGATTATGATTCCCACCAAGATGAAGGAAATGTGTGAGAAGAGAGAGAAACAGAGAGACACTGGTTGACAGTGAGCGAGTGCAAGTAAAGATCACACCAAGATAATGAAAACTAAATACACACATGAGGGTCCGTGAGGGTCCGTGTGCACATCGCTGTTGTTTTCTGAGCGGCAGCAACTGTTTCCAATTGTTCCCAACAAGAAGAGAGCGTATGTCTGGAGACAAAAACTATTTTTCAGAGCTCCGTCATTTTTGCGCGGCCGCTCTTAACGATCAGAGTAGAAAATATTGTAACTTTTCAGTGTGGTGTGGAGGGGGGCGGG
>PIJE02002021.1:49460-63508 GCA_002895965.2 Coryphaenoides rupestris | reverse complement strand
GGGGGGGGGGGGGGGGGCGGGGAACATGGTAATGGTTTGCAATTTATATAGCACTTCATCAAAGCGTGTTACAGTTATTGCCTCACATTCCACCCATTCTCCACAAACGGTGGACCATGCAAGGTACCAACCAACACGTCAGGAGCAGTTAGGGTTAGGCGGGAGTATAAGAACAGGGTGGAGGACAAATTCAAGAGCCACGACGTGAGGGGTGTGTGAGGGGCTGCAGCACAATCAACGGACTAGAGGGAGAACCAGCGGTGTAGAGACTCCTCTACCTCCCTCCCCAACAGAGCTCTAAACCCCTTCTTCGCTCGTTCGAACGTGAAGGCAGCCGCCGAAGTCAAGCGGCTGCCTGAGAGGCCAGCCTTGCTGAGCATCTCAGAGGCTGGACTGCGCAGAGCCTTCAAGCGGGGACATCGGGCCCAGGCGCGCGGGCCAGACCACATCCGGGGCGCGTCCTCAGAGCATGCGCAGCCCAGTTGCAGGAGTCTTCGCAGACATCTTCAACCTGCCCTGTCCCAGGCTGTTGTTCCGCCGAGGTCTTCAAGATGTCCATCATCCGTGCCTGTTCCCTAAACACCCAAGGTAACCTGCCCGAGACTGGAGACCCCCGTAGCCCTCACCTTGATTGCAGTCAAAATGCTCGAGAGGCATCGGTCAAGGACTTCATTGTTCCATGTGCCTGCCACGCTGGACCCCACTGGCAATTTGCGACTGTCAAAAACAGATCCACGCGATGAATCGCCATTGCAATGGCCACTTCACACGCCTCTCTCAAGCTGGAGGGGAAGAACTGTTGTTGTGGAGAATGCTGTTTGTGGACTTCTGCTCAGCGTTCAACACGATAGTTCCTGCCAAGCTCGAACCAAGCCTCGGAGTCTAGGCCTGCACCCGACCATGTTGCAGCTGAATACTGGGACTTCCTGTGGGCCCGCGCCAGGTGGTGAGGATGGGCAGCACCACCTCAGAGCCGCTGGACCCTCAACACTGAGCCCCTCAGGGATGTGTGTTGAGCCCTCATCCTCTACTCCTGTTAACACCCACGACTTGCATGGGCTATGGCACCAGCTCCAACGTCATCATCAAAAGTTTGCTGACGACACGACAAGTGTTGGGGTCTGAATCGCCGACGGGACGACGAGACAGCCTACAGGGAGGAGGTTGGATCACTGGCCCACGTGGTGCCAAGAAAACAACTCGCCTCAACGTCAAGAAGACCAAGGAGCTGAATCCGTGGCACTACAGGACGCGGAGAGGAGAGACGCCCCATCTCCATCGACGGTGCTGCCAGTAGAGAGGGTCAGCAGCTTCAGTTCTCGGCGCCGTGCACATCTCCGAGGACCTCACATGGACGCACACACACCATCACACGTGGTGAAAAAGGCCCACCACGCCTGTATTTCCCTCACGCGACTGAGGAAATTCAACATTGCCCCCGCATCCTCGAAGAATTCTACTGCCTGTCACCATCGACGAGTGCCACAACGAGCAGATTCAGAGACAGCTTGCCACAGTCAAGGCCATAGGCTGCTTGGACACCAAGTTCGGCATCATGTCTAAAGTGTTACTGCCGTGCTGGTCCTGGTGATAAGTGCTAGTGTTACTGCTTGGAGCTAGTGCTGGTAGCAGTGCTAAGTGTTGGTGCTATGCTGGTGTTACTGCTAGTGCTGGTCTAGTGCTGGTAAGCAGTGCTAGTGTTGTGCTAGTGCTGGTGTTACTGCTAGTGCTGGTCTGGTGCTCAGTGGTTACTAGCTGGTGCTGGTGCTGGTACTGGTGTTAGTGCTTAGTCCTTGGTGCCAATTGCTGGTGCTAGTGTTTGTGTTGACTGTCTGAGAAGGTATTCTGCTGACATTCTGTGAATGTCAGCAATATAACAATTGTATAGTTTAGTACTATGTGTATTGGTTGTATATTCCATTTCATTTTATATTTCATTACTTATTTCACAGAATTTCTAATGATAGTTCTCATTTCTATTTTTGCACAGTTTTTTTCTATTTTTGTAGTTCTTAATTCTATTTGTCTCTTTATAATTATGTCGGTTTGCACAAAAGTTTTTTCACTCACGGCTTTATACTCACGCTGTAAATTGTGAAGTGACAATAAAAATACTTGAAACTTGTTGAACCCTTGGGTGGTCTTCTCAAGGGAACACCTCGGCAAGGCGGAGGCCCGGGGATCAAACAGCAACTTCTGCTGAGACAACTGCTTTACCTCCTGAGCTACTCCGCCCCACTACATTTACGAAATAGCCAATACGTGTTGCAACAAGTCTACTTCCAACCACACACTTGCATATCTTGCTTGTGCTTTTACCAACTCTATAGCTGGATACAGAAATGATCGCTACAAAGTGAGGCTAGGAGCGAAGAGCCAACGCGGCTAGTTGTCATAAAAACAGTAAAACGAGCAGGAGTGCTTACCAGCGGGTTTCTGCCAGTAAAAGACGCGACGTGGACCATTCCCTTAATCAATCACCACTGTCTCTCCAGCAGACTAACATTCGCTTCACAGTTGTCGGTTTGAGAATGCGTACCGGTATAACATTTAACTTTAGGGCAATTTGGTAGACCGCTTTTATCCAAAGCGACTTACAAAGAGTTGTTGAGGAGACAGCAATATATCGCTGTGGTACATAAAAGATACAGATAATTATAGGTTTAATAGAACGAAGAGCAGAAGCATTCTGAGCGGCCTAGTACCAAACATCTAAGAACCATACAATATCGCTAAACAATTAATACTGCAAGACGTACAAACACACAAGTTAGTCGCTAGGGTTAGGGAGGGTGGGGGGTTATGCAGAGTCCAGTGAACTCTGAACATGGTGGGTCTTGAGCTCTCTTGCGGAATGCTGGTGAGCGGACTCTCGCATCCTGACGTCAAGCCGGGAGCTCATTCTACCAACTGCAGTGCCAGAACAGAGAAAGAGCTTTGGGACTTGCTGAGCGATGTTTACCTGTTCTTGAAAGGTGGTACAAGTCATCCAGCCGAAGTTGTTGGAGCGGGGCGCCGGGGGTCTTGACTAATGTTTGAGGTGGGTAGGCGGCGATTACCGCTGACACCTTGTCGGCAGTACCAGTGTCTTGATCTCTACGAACAGCATAAGTGATGGTTATGCCGCATTTGGTTCGTCGTGTGAGTGAGGCGTGAACATGCATTGTAAACCCACGGAGTAGAAAATTATTAAAAGCTTATGATTGACAGGTTAACTGCAGGCGGGAGCAGAATAAGGGGACTTTAATGATGGAATCAGCAACTACACGATCCGACACGTGGTCGGTGAGAGGGTGAGAGGTGAGAGAGAGATTCTTAATAATGTCATTAACTGGAAAGGGGTGTGTGGGAGGGGCGGCAGTTCCTTACACTCAAACTGAATGCCCAGGTAGTTTCACAGTGATCGTCAAATGCCCCTTGTCACTGGATCGTCTTCCCAACTCGTCAAACACGAATGTTTATGGTGGCCTGAGCAGGAACAAAAATTGGACACCATATGACAAATCACATGGAGATCAAATATAAATGAAGTAATTGGCTTCTTTGTGTGTGTGTGTGTGTGTGTGTGTGTGTGTGTGTGTGTGTGTGTGTGTGTGTGTGTGTGTGTGTGTGTGGTGTGTGTTGGTGTGTGTGTTTGTGTGTCTGTTCCATGGTAATTTACTACCTAAGAATTTCTCACCATGAAGATTTTTCCAAACACAGTAGATGGAAAAGAAGTCTAGCCCCCCCCCCCCCCCCCCCCCCCCCCCCCCCCCCCCCCCCCCCCCCCCCCCCCCGACGGAAATTGAAGTATTTCCCCCTGGAATGTCTTGGAAATCCTCGATATGCGTCCTGAATGACAAGGCAGAGGCTGTGCGTTATAACTAAAAAATGCAAAAAAAAAATAAAAATATACAGTAAAAAAGGTTCAGTTTAGATGTGCGTTAATGTAACGCAGTAGTGGTCCCATAGGGGATGGGGATTGGTGGGGACCAGTCGAGGGTTCAAGTTGAAGCAGTGTAAAGCGGCGAGTCGAGAAGTCGCGTCATCAAACCTTGGTGGGCCCTGCAGGTCCAGGAGGTCAAGGCAGCACTTTGAGACCATCGGGAGGATGGCAAAACACAAAGACATTTGTATTTTATTTATTTATTTATTTATTTATAGGTGGCAGTAGTTCAGGAGGTAAGAGTGGTTGTCTGGCCCAGGAGGTTGCTGGTTCGATCCCCGGGCTCCGCCTAGCTAAGTGTGGAGGTGTCCTGAGCAAGACACCACCTAACTGCTTCCTGACGCTGTGTTGGTTGTTACCTGCATGGTTGCAACCACGTCTGTGTCTTTCTTAATTTTTATTCTTGTTCCAACTTTATCTTAACTTTACCATTGATCTTGTCTTGCTTTTGTTTGGCCTTTCTGTTCTACTTTAGCTGTTCAGTTGTCTTCTGAGTAACCCGTTTTTGCTTTGTCTGTCAAGCACTTTGTAAACTAGTTTTTACAGGTGCTATACAAATAAGTTATATTATTATAATACAGACGAGCCTCAATGGAAAACGACAGCTGGTTGTTGACGTTTGTTGTTGTTGTTTGTTAGTTTGTGGTAGAATGGATACTCTCACTGCCAGAGGGGTGGACACTCTTGATCACATCCCAGAATCCCGTCTGCTTGCTCTGGTTCCCCGCGCTGGTACAATCTGCCGGCGTGTCAATGGGATCCTGGACCGCAGACAGACAGGCAGGCAGGCAGAGAGAGCGACAGAGAGACAGACAGACAGACAGACAGACAGACGGCAGACACATTAGTGGACGCAGAACATGACTGGAGCCCAGCTGCTGGGGTTCGTTTTATTGCACAAATAAGCTCCAATTTTTAAACGAGTGACATTATGGTAGATATTGTCGCCGACCTTTTCTTTTTACTGCCGATCATGTTCCATCAGGGTTTGGAGCAGCGACACGGCTAATTGTTATAAAATAGAAATAACTGTGCAAAATAGAAATAGAACTATCAATAGAAATTCTGTGTAAATAAGTAATGAAATATAAAATGAAATGGAATATACAAAAATCAATATACATTGTTATATGCTGACATTCACAGAATGTCACAGAATACCTTCTCAGACAGTCAACACAACACTAGCACCAGCAATTAGCACCAGGACTAGCACTAACACCAGTACTAGCACCAGCACTAGCAGTAACACTAGCACCAGGACCACTAGCACAACAGCAGCCAACACTCACTGCTAGCACCAGGACCAGCACTAGCAGTAACACCAGCACTAGCACCAACACTTAGCACTGCTACCAGCACTAGCTCCAGCAGTAACAACTTATCACCAGGACTAGCACTAGCAGTAACACTTAGCACTAGCATTTAGACATTGATGCCGAACTTGTTCAGCAGCCTGATGGCCTGACTGTGGAAGCTGTCTCTGAATCTGCTCGTGTGACTCGATGGTACAGGAGTAGAATGTTCTGAGGATGCGGGGGCACATGTTGAATTTCCTCAGTCGCCTGAGGAAATACAGGCGTTGTTGGGCCTTTTTCACCACGTGTGTGGTGTGCGTGGTCCATGTGAGGTCCTCGGAGATGTGCACGCCGAGGAACTTGAAGCTGCTGACCCTCTCTACTGCAGCACCGTCGATGGAGATGGGGGCGTGCTCTCCTCTCCGCTTCCTGTAGTCCACGATCAGCTCCTTGGTCTTTTTGACGTTGAGGGCGAGGTTGTTTTCTTGGCACCACTGTGCCAGTGATCCAACCTCCTCCCTGTAGGCTGTCTCGTCGTCGTCGGCGATCAGACCCAACACTGTCGTGTCGTCAGCAAACTTGATGAAGACGTTGGAGCTGTGCATAGCCATGCAGTCGTGGGTGTACAGGGAGTAGAGGAGAGGGCTCAACACGCATCCCTGAGGGGCTCCGATGTTGAGGGTCAGCGGCTCTGAGGTGGTGCTGCCCATCCTCACCACCTGGCGGCGGCCCGACAGGAAGTCCAGTATCCAGCTGCACATGGTCGGGTGCAGGCCTAGACTCCTGAGCTTGGTGTACACAGAATCTAATGATAGTTCTATTTCTATTTTGCACAGTTATTTCTATTTTGTAGTTCTTATTCTATTTTGTATTCCTTTATAATTACTGTCGGTTTGCACAAAAAGTTTTTCACTCACGGCTTATACTCACGTGTAAATTGTGAAGTGACAATAAAAATACTTGAAACTTGAAACTTGGTGTCTTACTCAGGGACACCTCGGCAAGGCGGAGGCCGGGGATCAAACCAGCAACCCTTCTGCTGAGACAACTGCTTTACCTCCTGAGCTACTGCCGCCCCACTACATTTACGAAATAGCCATATACGTGTTGACAAAGTCTACTTCCACACACACTTGCATATCTTGCTGCTTTTACCACTCTATACTGGATAAGAAATGATCGCTACAAAGTGAGGCTAGGAGCGAAGGAGCCAACGCGGCTAGTTGTCATAAAAACAGTAAACGAAGCAGGAGTGCTTACCAGCGGGTTTCTGCCAGTAAAAGACGCGACGTGGACACATTCCCTTAATCAAGTCACCACTGTCTCTCCAGCAGACTACACATTCGTTACACATTGTCGGTTTGAGAATGCGTAACGGTATAACATTTAAATTTAGGGCATTTGGTAGACGCTTTTATCCAAAGCGACTTACAAAGAGTTGTTGAAGGAGACAGCAATATATCGCTGTGGTACATAAAGATAAGAATAATTATAAGGTTAATAGAACGAGAGCAGAAGCATTCTGAGCGCAGTACCAACATCTAAGAACATACAATATGCTAAACAATTAATACTGCCAAGACGTACAAACACACAAGTTAGTGCTAGGGTTAGGGAGGGTGGGGGGTTATGCAGAGTCCAGGTGAACTCTGAACAGGTGGGTCTTGAGTCTCTTGCGGAAGCTGGTGAGCGACTCTGCCATCCTGACGTCAGCCGGGAGCTCATTCTACCACTGCAGTGCCAGAACAGAGAAGAGTTGGGACTTGGCTGAGCGATGTTTACCTGTTCTTGAAGGTGGTACCAGTCATCCAGCCGAAGTTGTTGAGCGGGGCGCTCGGGGGTCTGACTAATGTTTGGAGGTGGGTAGGGGCGATTACGCTGACAGCCTTGTCGGCCAGTACCAGTGTCTTGAATCTAATACGAACAGCATAACGTGATGGTTATGCCGCATTTTGGTTCGTAGTGTGAGTGAGGCGTGAACATGCATTGTAAACCCACGGAGTAGAAAATTATTAAAAGCTTATCATTGACAGGTTAACTGCAGCGGGAGCAGATAAGGGACTTTAATGGATCGGCAATCAGCAACTACACGATCCGACACGTGGTCGGTGAGAGGGTGAGAGGGTGAGAGAGAGATTTATAATGTCATTAAATGAGAAAGGGGTGTGTGGGGAGGGGGCGCAAGTTCTTACATCAAACTGAATGCCCAGGTAGTTCACAGTGATCTCAATGCCCCTTGTCACTGGATCCGTCTTCCCAACTCGGTCAAACACGATGTTTATGGTGGCCTGAGCAGGACAAAAATGACACCATATGACAAATCAATGGAGATCAAATATAAATGAAGTAATTGGCTCTTTGTGTGTGTGTGTGTGTGTGTGTGTGTGTGTGTGTGTGTGTGTGTGTGTGTGTGTGTGTGTGTGTGTAAGATTTCTCACCATGAAGATTTTCCAAACACAGTAGATGGAAAAGAAGTAGCCCAGGAAATTGAAGTATTTCCCCTGGAATGTCTTGGAATACTCGATATGCTCCTGAATGACAAGGCAAGGCTGTGCGTTATACTAAAAAATGCAAAAACAAATAAAAAAATATACAGTAAAAAAGGTTCAGTTTAGATGTGCGTTAATGTAACGCAGTAGTGTCCATAGGGGATGGGGATTGGTGGGGACCAGTGAGGGTCAAGTGAAGCATGTAAAGCGTGCGAGTCGAGAGTGCGTCATCACCTTGGTGGCCTGCAGGTCCAGGAGGTCAAGGAGCACTTGAGACCATGGGAGATGGCAAAACACAAGACATTTGTATTTTATTTATTTATTTATTTATTTATAGGTGGCAGTAGTTCAGGAGGTAAGAGTGGTTGTCTGGCAACAGGAAGGTTGCTGGTTCGATCCCCGGGCTCCGCCTAGCTAAGTGTGGAGGTGTCCCTGAGCAAGACACCACCTAACTGCTCCTGACGTGTTGGTTGTTACCTTGCATGGTTGCCACCACCGTCTGTGTCTTTTATTTTTTATTCTTGTTCCAACTTTATCTTAACTTTACCATGATCTTGTCTTGCTTTTGTTTGGCCTTTCTGTTCTACTTTCAGCTGTTCTATTGTCTTCTGAGTAACCCGTTTTTGCTTTGTCTGTCAAAGCACTTTGTAAACTCAGTTTTTAAAGGTGCTATACAAATAAAGTTATTATTATTATAATACAGACGAGCTCAATGGAAAATGACAGCTGGTTGTTGACGTTGTTGTTGTTGTTGTTAGTTTGTGGTGAAGGATACTCTCACTGCCAGAGGAGGTGACACTCTTGATCATCCCCCAGAATCCCGTCTGCTTGCTCTGGTCCTCCCCGCGCTGGTACATCTGCCGGCGTGTCATGGCGATCCTGGACGCAGACAGACAGGCAGGCAGGCAGAGAGAGCGACAGAGAGACAGACAGACAGACAGACAGACAGACAGGCAGGACACATTAGTGGACCGCAGAACATACTGGAGCCCAGCTGCTGGGGTCGTTTTATTGCACAATAAGCTCCAATTTTAAACGAGTGACATTTTGTAGATATTGTCCGACCTTTTCTTTTTACTGACGATCATGTCCATGGTTTGGAGCAGCCTCCTCTCCAAGGCCAGGATGTCGCTGTCCGTCACATTCCTGCAGACCGCATTCAACCAATCAAATCAGTCGTTTTGGTTTATATTCTGGACAATATAATATCGCCAAGGTTGGATTATTACCCACACTCTCCCTGTTGATGTATTATTATTATTATTATTCTTAACACATTGCTTGGTTGATTAATGAAAACAGAAAGAGAGGGCAGGGTAGTGCAGTGGTGAGACAAACAATAGTGGGTTCAATCCCATATATTGCTCATAGTACTAATAGTACATTGTTGAGCATATTGTATGTTAGATGTTGGTAACATGCTCAGAATGGCACTTCTGCTCTTATCCCAGCTATTATGCAGGCAACCTAGCAATTATGAAACTCATTCCATTAGCCTTGCAATTATGAATGCTTGAAACCTGCTCTATTCTTATCTTTATGTACCACAGTGATATATTGCTGTCTCCTTCAACAAATGTACTTCAACAAAACTCCCTAAATGTTATGTCTATGTTATGTTCTATCTTAACTTATGTAAATGTAAATGTAAATGTACATTTAAAATGTAGGTGTAGGGACAGTTGACCGCACCGAACCCTGACAGCAGGGCCATCAGCGTGACCCCGATGACCCCGACACGGCTGATCAGCTGCTCAATGGAGAGGATGCCTGGGAGACGGGAAGAAGAAAACATCGCTAGCTAGCAACAGCAGGAGGGCGAACACAGAGAGACCAGCTTTTAGGGTGTTGCTGTGATCATGACTGGATAACTGGCCAACCCCACCTGACGGCTACCAGCTTGCTCTCCAGCCATCACTCCACAATAGCACAATTCCATTTATCATTTGTACTTTATCGCTTCCCTAGAACCAGTCGGCGACCGGTCCGTTGTGGTGAAGAGGGAGCTGAGCCGGAAGGCGAAGCTCTCGATTTACAGGTCCATCTACGTTCCAACCCTCACCTATGGTCACGAGCTTTGGGTAGTGACCGAAAGAATGATATCGCGGATACAAGCGGCCGAAATGAGTTTCCTCCGCAGGGTGGCTGGGCTCAGCCTTAGAGATAGGGTGAGGAGCTCAGACATCCGGAGGGAGTTCGGAGTAGATCCGCTGCTCCTCCGCGTGGAAAGGAGTGAGGTGGTTTGGGCATCTGATTAGGATGCCCCCCGGGCGCCTCCCCTTAGAGGTTTTCCAGGCACGTCCAACTGGGAGGAGACCCCGGGGCAGACCCAGAACCCGCTGGAGGGATTATATATCTCGTCATCCATCCACGAAAATGGATGGATGGACTTTATCGCTTATAATTGTAATGCTTTGTTACTCCTTTTCATGCCTATATGACACCCATTGCACTCGGTTAATTAGGGAGTCATTTCTTGCCCTTAGCGGGGCTATAGGGCTAGGGGGGTCATAATCACATGACCCATAATCATATGGCCTGGAAAGCCCTTTGAGACTGTAACTGTGACTAAGCGCTATACAAATAAAATTTTGTTGACTTGACCAGCAAACAGCCAATTACTACCACCAGTTTAGACACTCTTGAGGAGGAAGAGTGTATTCAAATTACATAAATACCATCCCAAGATAAAAAAAAATACGATTAGTAAACTTGTACCAACTAGTAAGTGTTACATTTTGCAATGATAACAAAAAATATTAAGTCAAATGTCAGCAGTGGTATCATTCAGGACAGACCACTTCACAGCTCGATGGGGGAGGGGGGCAAAGGAAGTAGGAGGACTCCATCTCACCGTGTTTGGGACTGAGAATGGGGAACGGATCCCCCAGCTTCCAGAAGAAGTACATGAAGGTGAACCACACCACACATGCAAACAGGAGCTTCTGTCTTTGCACTGCGTATCGAAAGGAAAAAGGGGCTCATGACTAATGGCTGCAGTGCTAACTGTTGTAAGGCTTTATCCGTCATTTTATTTAATTTAATTTCTCAAGAGATTCACGTCAACACACTGACACAGACGTATGTTGCTGACGACAAAGTAGCCGATGTAGAAGGGCACCACGAAGATGGGCACGAGCAGAATGACGTACAAGTTCAACTTCCAGTGGAAATACCTGGAACTGGAGGAGAGACAATCGATGAGTGTTGTGTGGAGAACCGACCCTGTTGTCTTCCACAGGTGGGCGATGACGACACTTACCTGCTGCTTAATGCGCCAAGAATCTCGAAGATAATCAGCTCAAACATGGTGCACGAGAAGGCAAAGGTGATAGAGAAAACGACCTGGACCACATACTGCCGCACCTGGCGCGGTAACAGAGATAAGAAGAAAGGATTATTCACCTACCTCAAATGAGCACATAGTTTGAATGAGTTGGGATAAATGAAGCGAGTATTTGTGAAATCAATGAATGATTTTCACAGTGGTACATGGTTGTAGCTGGTAACATGCATGATGGGTCCATTTGATATAAGTATGGCAGTATAGACACAACTAGTCCATGAACATTGATACCATGCTGGTGCTGCGACAGACATAAATAAACAGACCCTGCTTCTACAGGAACAGGAAGTTACTGCACCCTGCTTCCACACAAACAGGAAGTTACTGCACCCTGCTTCTACAGGAACAGGAAGTTACTTTACCCTGCTTCTACAGGAACAGGAAGTTACTTTACCCTGCTTCTACAGGAACAGGAAGTTACTTTACCCTGCTTCTACAGGAACAGGAAGTTACTTTACCCTGCTTCTACAGGAACAGGAAGTTACTTTACCCTGCTTCTACAGGAACAGGAAGTTACTTTACCCTGCTTCTACAGGAACAGGAAGTTACTTTACCCTGCTTCTACAGGAACAGGAAGTTACTATACCCTGCTTCTACAGGAACAGGAAGTTACTTACCCTGCTTCTACAGGAACAGGAAAGACTGCCCTCAGATGGACCTACTTGTCACCATCGAGGACATCGAAGTCTCCCCTGCACCCACGGCAAGGAACCTTGGCGTGGTACTGGATGACCAGCTGTCCTGCAACGCCAACATTACCTCTGTGGCCCGATCTTGTAGAATTGCTCTCTACAACATCCGCAAGATCCGGCCCTTCCTCACACGTGAAGCAGCGCAGATCCTGGTCCAAGCGCTCGTTATCACTCGTCTCGACTACTGCAACTCTCTCCTGGCTGGACTCCCCGCCTCAACAATCAAGCCCTTACAACGCATCCAGAACGCAGCAGCACGCCTCGTGTTCAACCTACCAAAATTCTCCCATGTAACCCCTCTCTTCCGCGCCCTCCACTGGCTCCCGGTAATCGCTCGCGTTCGATTCAAGACTCTGGTACTGACTTTCATGGCTGTCAACGGAACCGCCCCTACCTACCTCCAAACATTAGTCAGACCCTACGCCCCAGCCCGAGCACTCCGCTCGGCAACTTCTGCCAAACGACTGGTACCGCCTTCACTAAAAACAGCCAAACATCGCTCTTCCAAGTCCCAACTCTTCACGGTTCTGGCTCCGCAGTGGTGGAATGAGCTCCCGGCTCATGTCAGGACGGCCGAGTCGCTCGCCAGCTTCCGCAAGAGACTCAAGACCCACCTGTTCAGAGTTCACCTGGACTCTACATAACCCCCCCCCACCCTCCTCCGATAATCCTAGCACTAACCTGCGTGTTTGTACGTCTTGACATTTATTAATGGCACTTAGCATTGTTGTTCGTTCTCAGATGTTGTATCATGCTTAGAATTGCACGCCTGCCCAGCTACTTATGCAGGCAACTTAGCAATTATGAAACTCGTTCTATTCGTCTCGTAAATATGAATGCTCGAAAACAGCTCTATTCTTATCTTCAGGTACCACAGTGATATATTGCTGCCTCTCCTTCAACAAATGTACTCTTTGTAAGTCGCTTTGGATAAAAGCGTCTGCCAAATGCCCTAAATGTAAATGTAAATGTACGACAGGAACAGGAAGAGACTTTACACTGCTTCTACAGGAACAGGAAGTTACTATACGCTGCTTCTCCAGGAACAGGAAGTTACTATACCCCGCCTCTACAGGAACAGGAAGTTACTATACCCTGCTTCTACAGGAAGAGGAAGTTACTATACCCTGCCTCTACAGGGACAGGAAGTTACTATACGCTGCTTCTACAGGAAGAGGAAGTTACTTTAACCTGATACTGACGATCTGTGATGGCAATCGTTCAGACATTTGTAGGCTACCCATCGTGTTGTTGTTACAGGGAGAGAGACTGTCAGACTACACGTTAGTCGGTACCAACCTCGTAATCTTTAAACAGCTGACGCATGAAGAAAAGCCACCCGAAACCAAAGAAAAGCACCTGTTTCAAGACAAAGGCGTAGATAACTTGTCAATATGAACCAGGAACAGACACTTTCGTTTGAAGATAATAACAATCTGAGACGATAGTATATATATAAGGTTCATACGAGTACGAATATCATGATATTGTGGGGAAAAACTTCCCGAAGTGAAGCCCGATGTACCTGCGATGTTAACATGATGACCGAGTCCACGAGAAACGACATCGTGCTGTCAGATATGTCCTGTTTACTCCAAGATTCAAGATTCAAGATTCAAGAAGACTTTATTATCCCGAGGGAACTTATCGTGCAGCATAAAAGTCAGAAAGAACACAGGGGAGAAATATACACCACACAATATACAGTCTAAGGAGGGACTGCATTGAAAAAAAAAACAACAAACATGTATCAACAACCAGCGTTTACTCCTAGTTCATCGTCATTTCATTTGAGTATTGTAGCATTAAGTGATCGTTTCTTTTGTTGGAGTCATTTGAGCTGTAAATCTCACACACATACACACAGGGCAGGCGTCATCAACACGCACCCGATGAGTGGTTCCGTCGCATACATGTGACGTAGGTTGTATTTATTTGTATTTTATTTCTTTATTATTTATTTGTGTATTCGTCAGGAAACAGCAAAACCAAGTAAACACAATGGCCGTCATTGCCTTGCCTCGTACTTTTTAATTAGTATGTATTATTCACATTCCTGACGCTAATCCCATATTTCCCCTCGGGGATGAATAAATGACCTGTCCGGTTGACCTACGATGCAGGGCCCCCTATGTCATCTGAGCGGCAATGTGGTGGCCCCGCCCCCCCCGGCCGCAACAATAATATTACTACTAATAAAATAGAAATAATTACAACAACAATAATAACAATAAGAATCATTATTATATTATTATTAGTGCTATGATTATGTTTAAAGTGAACAGTATTATATTATCA
>PIJE02002021.1:11251-26311 GCA_002895965.2 Coryphaenoides rupestris | reverse complement strand
ATTAGTTTCATATTAGACAAAACATTTTATTAGCTACAGTGTCTGTGCTGTTGTGTGTGTGTGTGTGTGTGTGTGTGTGTGTGTGTGTGTGTGTCTCTGTCTGTCTGTCTGTCTGTCTGTCTGTCTGTGTGCGCCTATGTGCGTGCGTGCGTGAGGGAGAGGCAGAGAGAGCGAAGTATAATGAGAGACGTATTCGTCATAGAAGCATAGAAATAGCAGGTGACAGCTCATCTCCAGAAAAGCCTCCCGCCATGTCTCTGTATCTCCATGTGTCCATGTCTCCTTTTTTCCTTGTCTCCTTGTCTCTGTGTCTCCTTGTCTCCTTGTCTCTTTGTCTCCTTGTCTCTGTGTCTCCTCGTCCCCTTGTCTCCCTGTCTCCATGTCTTTGAACCTTAAGGATTCAGAAGGTCTTGTTGACAGTGTGAGCGTGCGACCGCCACCGCAGGACGAGTCTTTGTGTCTGCGGGTGTCTCTGTGTCTCTGTGTCTCGTGTCTCAGTGTCGAGTCCAATTAGCAGCAAGTCCTGCATCTGAGAGTCACGTGACCCCACCCGGCCATGAGCGCTTTCCCGATAATGCCCGCGGTCTCAGACTTCGGAACACCGCGGATCTGCGCTCTTACATAAAGCACGGCTAGCAGCCTGGCACGCATCAGCACACACGCACACACATGCACACACACACACACGCACACACATAGGCGCACACACACACACACACACGCACACAGCAAAGGCATGGTGTGGTAAGCAGTATCAGATGAGTGAGGGGGTGAGTTCAGGAGTTTATGCGGCGACATTCCGTCTGACAAACAAACACGCAAAACACTTGAATGGAATCGTATAGATCACCACCGTGTCCAATCAGAGTTGCCGTTCTTCTTCTCTGGTGCCCGGGAGCGGTTCAAGTGCTCGGGGACGAGCCTGTGGGCTGTGGGTGGCCCCAGAGAGCTGGTTATTAGTGGGGGAATTGTCTCCCTAATCGCTGTGGGTTAGGGTTCGGTGGATCTACTTAGAGCTGGAAGCTGCCGTTTGTAGGAAACCTTTATGGTACATTGTATTGGACATTTTTTATAATAGCCGTCGACTACCGTGACTCCCATGGGCCTTTGTTTGCGTCCTTCTATTAACTTTCCCTCCCGAGGGTCTATCTGTCGGAGGGGACGGTTGTTCTGGCAGTTCGTGGAAGGCTCTGGGAATTGCGTCTCTTTCGTTGAATAGCAACCCCCTCAATACTCAAGCTACGGGAGTTTGGGGAACTGCCTTTCTGGTTCATAGAAAAGGAAGGGATATGGGTTAGTGGTGCAGAATCGCTGACATATAACGCTGGTGCCCTGTTGCCAAGTTTCTCTCTCTCTCTCTCTCTCTCTCTCTCTCTCTCTCTCTCTCTCAATTTAATTTAATTTAAAGAGCTTTATTGGCATGGGAAACATACATTTACATTGCCAAAGCGAGTGGTAAATAAAAAGTATATTTATAAAGAAGTTAATATATACAATAAAAGTAAAAAATAAGATATAATAAAAAGGAAAAAAGAAAAAAATGGAAAAGAGAGAAGAAATTAAAAATAAATGTTTTTACCAAAAAAATGAAATAAATATATATTTATAATATATATTTATATATATATATATAAATAAAAAAAATACAAATTAAAATAATAATAATAATAAATGTGTTTGAGATCTGTGGGAAGTATGTATCTCTAATGTCTTGGTATACAGTGCATCCGGAAAGTATTCACAGCGCTTCACTTTTTCCACATTTTGTTATGTTACAGCCTTATTCCAAAAAGGAATAAATGCATTTTTTTCCTCAAAATTCTACACACAACACCCCATAATGACAACATGAAAAAGGTTTTTTCATGTTGTCATTATGGGGTGCTGTGAATACTTTCCGGATGCACTGTAGGTGGCAGGTTGTTAGGAAGTGTAGCTCGGTTTCCACCTCATGTTGGGTGCAGTGGGTACAGAGTCTGTCTTCTCTTGGTAGCCAGGTCTGCCGGTGGCGGCCTCTCTCCACGGAGAGGCTGTGCTCGCTGAGTCTGTATCTAGTCAAGGATTTCCTGAGTTTGGGATCGGTCACAGTGCTCCGGTATTCTGCCGTTGTGTATTGTCTGTTTCGGGCCAAATAGCATTCTAATTTACTCTGTTTTTTGGTTGATTCTTTCCAGTGTGTGAGGTAGTTTTCTTTTTGTTTTCTTATAATTTGGTTTATTCTAATGGGGTTTCTGTCTGGTGGCTCTGCTTGGTTTTGTGAATAGAGTCCCAGAACCAGCTGGCCGAGTGGGCATCGCTCTAGAGTCTCTCTGTGGATGAGGGCTTTGTTACAGCGTGTCGGGGTCACTTTCTTTTTGGTGGTTATGACATTTGAATGCCCTCTTTTGAATTTGTATTATTCGTGGGTATCGTCCTAATTCTGCTCTGCATGCATTGTTGGGTGTTTTCCGTTGGGTGCGGAGAATGGATTTGCAGAACTCTGCATGCAGAGTTTCAATTTGATGTTTGTCCCATTTAGTAAAATCTTGGTTTGTAAGTGGACCCCAGATCTCGCAACCGTAAAGGGAAATGGGTTTGATAACTGAGTCGAGTATTTTCAGCCATATTTTTATTGGGATGTCTGAGTTTCTTTTTATGGCATAAAAAGCCCTTCTTGCCTTGTCTCTCAGGTCGTTTACCTGTGTTGCTAATGTTTAGGCCAAGGTAGGTATAATTCTTTGTATGTTCTAAGGGAGTTCTAAGGGAGTCCAGTTTGTGTTGCTGGAGGCTGGGTCTTTTTTGGAAAAGCATTATTTTTGTCTTGGTTATATTTACTGTCAGGGCCCAGGTCTGGGAGAATTTGTGTAGTAGATCAAGGTGCTGTTGTAGTCCTTCTTTGGAGACAGCAGCACCAGGTCATCTGCGAACAGGAGGTGTTTGACTTGTGTGTCTCCGAGGGGGATGCCAGGTGCCTCAGGGTTAGGGTTAACCCTCTCTCGCTGTCTCTCTCTTTCTGTCTCTCTCTCAGGTCATCTCTGTGGGAAACAGGGCAGGATTAATTGATGACTCTTTCAACTTGGCCAGGTGGGTGTGTTCTCCGCTACTCTTTCTTCCTCTCTCCTCTCCAGATGATTGGCTCCCTGCCGTCATCTCTCTGTCTCTCTCAGGGCGGGACTCCTCCCACAGCATATTCCTCTGCAGCTGATTGGCTACCTGCCCAGTGATCATTCCTTCCTGCCCTGGCATGCAGCCAGTACAGTCTTCTATCAGCTGGACAAACTACTGGACCGCACAGACAACTACCCTCTGTTTAGGGTGAGACGCCTGTCTGTCTCTGTCTGTCTATCTGCCTGTCTGCCTGCCTGGACTTTGTGTTACAACAGGTCAGTATGTAATGTGTGTGTGTGTGTGTGTGGGACTTTGTGTTACAACAGGTCTGTGTGTGCGTGTGTGTGTAGGACTTTGTGTTGCAACAGGTCAGTATGTAATGTGTGTGTGTGTGTGTGTTCTGGTAATCATCACATTGTGGGGACAACAATCTGTTTCCACAGTCACGTTATGGGGACCTTTTGCGGAGTGGGGACAAAATATCAGGTCCCCGTGAGGAAAACCCTTTTAAATGAATGCAGGAGTGATTCTGAATGTGTCTGTGTGGATTTTAGCATTGGCCCAAAACACGTTTACCAGTGTGTGTGTGGAGTGCTCGGTTGCGCCCCCTTATAGTTTCTGGCTGGAGTTCTTACCTTCAGCGCTGCAGTCCTGGGTTGCCTCGCGGAGGTGGGGGGGAAGGAAACTAACCCAACTACTTCAACAAAGTCAAGTCACTTAATGATTCAAAAAAGTGTCTGGTTTTTCAGCAAGAGGCCTTTAGGTGTAACACCCCCCCCCAGCCCCTCTGAGGGGGGGATGGGGGGGTTCTGCCGGTGTTCAATTTTTGGTGGATCTATGTGTGCCTGACTCGAACCTGAGTCTCCAGGGCGCCAACCTCCGGAGCAGACCACAACACCACCAAGACACCTTCTTTGGCATGATCTCCGGGCGTATTTAACTTTGCCGTTCACGGGACTTAGACATAAGACAAGGCTCTCCATGGGATTCAAACACAGGACTGCAGAGCTGAAGGTAAGAACTCTCTCCGCTGTGCCACCAAGACACCTTCTTCAGCATGGTCTCCGGGCGTATTTAACTTTACCGTTCACGGGACTTAGACATAAGAGAAGGCTTTCCACAGGATTTGAACCCAGGACTGCAGAGCTGAAGGTAAGAACTCTCTCCACTGTTCCACCGAAACACCTACTTGGGCATCCTCTCCAGGCGTATATAACTTCACCGTTCATAGGACTTAGACATAAGAGAAAGCTTTCCACAGGATTTGAAACCAGGACTGCAGAGCTGAAGGTAAGAACTCTCTCCGTTATGCCACCAAGACACCTTCATCAGCATTGACATTAAACTTATGCTGCATTGTTAAGTTGGAAAAGGTGAGGAGAAGTTCATCAAGTCGTACCCAGTAACAAAGGACTCAGTCTCTGATTAGAACCACTATGTGGTCAGGGTAACCGACTCCTGAGTTACACTATATAAGGTATAACGATTGATTGATTGTGTGATTATTGAATAATCAATGAGGGAGTATGGTCTTTATGCCAATTGTTTTCGCTGTCTGAATATCTTATCTTGCCCACATATTTGTATATTTAACTGTAATTTGCACATACGTTAGTTATTTATCAATCTGTGGTTTTGTACTGTATCGTATCGCTATGCAACCTGGCACAAGAATTTCCTTCGGGATTAATAAAGTTCTATTCTATTCTATTCATCGTGACTTGAACACATGACCTTGGAGTTGAAAACAATGCACTCCCTGCACTGCACCATCAGGACATGACAATACTATTAACAGGACTTAGGGTTAGGGTTAGTGTTAGGGCATTGACTTAAAAGTAACTGTCTCAGAGAGAGTCCTTAAGAGAAGGCTTTCCACGGGATTTGAACCCAGGACTGCAGATAAGAACTCTCGCCGCTGCGCCACCAAGACACCACACTATGAAGTTTTCACTTCGTAACTCTCGTTTCTCACAGTGTCACTCATGCTGTTGTCCTTTCTTTGCATCGCTGTTGGTAAACAACGCCTCGTGCCGTTGTATAAATGGGCGTGTCGAGACAAACACTGCAGACCGATTGGCTGTTGTCGTGTTTATTTCCGGTGCGTCATGACGCTGCTGTCAGATCTATCCAGATCGAAAAAGATCGGCTGATAGGCTGATAGATCGAGATTGACAAAATATGTATCGTGATCTCGATTCAAGATCGATTAATCGCCCAGCCCTACTTCAATCACACTGATATTCCTATCAAACACTCACGGCTGCCGTGAATCAACAATTAGTCCATGTATAAAGACTCCGGCTTTCCACCCACTAGGTGTCGGTTCATTGTTAGAAATTACTTGTTGTTGTATTGCAAATACTTATTGTTAATATCCGTATGGACTTCCCCCGTCGCCAGCCAGCCGATCTCCCTGTCTACCCGTCTGCCCGTCTCTCCCTGCCTGCCGGTTCCCGCAACTGCCTGCCGCGCTCGCCACCCGTCCCACTGGCTTCACTCCCGTGTTCTCCTCTGTATGTATCATAAATAAATACATTAGTACTTCATAACCCCGAGTCTGAGTCTTGCACTTGG
The DNA here is from genome assembly GCA_002895965.2 of Coryphaenoides rupestris. Lineage (NCBI taxonomy): Eukaryota > Metazoa > Chordata > Actinopteri > Gadiformes > Macrouridae > Coryphaenoides > Coryphaenoides rupestris. The sequence continues at coordinate 20,647 of PIJE02002021.1, read as the reverse complement.
GTCCTCCTGCTCACCACGTGACACAAGCTGCATCCCTGTCTAACCCCCCGGTTTTGGGGAAAGAAGTGTGTGTTGTTTGCCAATCTTAACAGCGCATTTGTTGTTGGTGTACATTGACTTTATGATGTCATAGGTTTTTCCTCCAACACCGCTTTCCAATAGTTTGTACAGCAGACCATCGTGCCAAATAGAATCAAAAGCTTTTTTGAAGTCAACAAAACAAGAGAATAATTTACTTTTGTTTTTGTTTATTTGGTTGTCTATTAGGGTGCTGAGGGTGAAAATATGGTCTGTTGTGCGATAATTCGGTAGAAAGCCAATTTGGGATTTGTTTAGGACATTATTTTCAGTGATGAAATGTAGGAGTCTGTGGTTGATGATCATACAGAGGATTTTCCCAAGGTTACTGTTAACGCAGATCCCGCGGTAATTGTTGGGGTCAAATTTGTCTCCACTTTTGTGGAGCGGTGTTATCAGACCTTGGTTCCAAATATTGGGGAAGATCCCCGAGCTAAGGACAACATTAAAGTTTTAATATAGCCAATTGGAATTTGAGGTCTGTGAATTTTATAATTTCATTTAGGATCCTGTCGATCCTTGTCTTGTAGTTCCTTTAGTGTGATTGGTGAGTCTAGTGGGTTTTGATGGTCTTTTATGATTGACTCTAAACTTTGTAGTTTATCCAGTAAGTGTTTTTGCTGTGTATTTTCTATTGGGCCAAAGAGCTTGGAGAAGTGGTTGACCCACACATCACTCTGTTGCTCCTGTAGGATGTACTCGGTCTGCGGTTGAGTGCGATGTCCAAGTAGACATTTGCCTTCATTGCACAGTCTCTACCCTGGGTAGCAGGGTAGAGATGACTACCTTTGCATTGGTGAATGTAGAGGTGGCTTTTTCTATCACTCCCTTTACGGACTTTACCACCTCTTCTCCCTGCCTTCTCAAGTCATTAATTATTTTGTGCCGGTGTGGATTATGATGTGGCTGGGGGACCCCAGGTGGTCCTCGGTCAGCAGTTCCATGGCGTTGCTGGTGTTTTTTCCTGCAAAACTCGATTAATCGGAGAGGAGCTCAAGCAAAACACGTCTACTCCATCACCTGCACTCTAGCGCCCCCTTGTTGTGGTTGTTGTCAAAGGCTTGCGACACTCCGTAGCCCTGATTCATACAGTTATGTTTGAATGAATCACCGTTCTCGGTTACCTTACTTCTGACCAGCAGTGCTCATTCAGGATCGATGTTTTTGCCAGGTGTGAGTTTACCTTTCTCAGTGCAGAAACAATCCTTGAGTTAGTCCCTTTGTGAGTCCTTTCCTCAGAGGATCCATTTCTGGTAATTGTGTCCAAAAGCAAGTTTTTAACTTCTGATTTGGATGTGTGGTGAGAATATGTTAAAGTTGGTGTAATCCTCTTTTAGTCCTTGTAGAAATATCCAGGTATGTTCCACTTTGAAGGTACTTTTTTTTGGAAGCTTGTCATCACCAGTTGACCGTGACCCGTTTAAAACTAAACCCTCCCTCTCTTCTCTCTCCCTCTCACTCCCCCTTTTGTCTCTCTTTTGCTACCTCTCAGGTCATGGAGACCAAAGACATGCTGTACATTGTAACAGAATACGCCAAAAACGGAGAGATGTTCGGTAAGTAGCGCAAGCGTCCAACTTCCAAGCCGAGCACATAGAGAACACCGGTTTCGGTTACGATCGGTACAAACCCCACGAGGCGTCCGATTCTAAACCCTATAGGCTACCTCATGCACGCTCCCCTTGCAGACCACCTGACCTCCAGCGGTCGTATGAGCGAAGACGAGGGGCGCAAGAAGTTCTGGCAGATTCTGACGGCGGTGGACTACTGCCACCGACATCACATCGTCCACCGGGACCTCAAAACGGAGAACCTGCTGTTGGACGCCAACATGAACATCAAGCTAGCTGGTGAGTCCTGCACCTCCATGCCTGGAGTAGGATGGGGAGACTCTCTCTGTCGATATGATCTTGCATACCCGGAGAAACCACATGGTTCCTGGCTGCACTCGATTAGGGACCTCCATGAATCCACTCATGGATCATTACAATTTGATTATTTTAGCTCTTTCAGCGTGCACCTGAGTGCGATAATTACTAATTTTGGGTTGGGCTAATATTCTCATGGGTGAATTAAACCCATGGCAAACAAACATTTGTTATGCTATTGACCTTCAAACACATATATGCATTCATGTCATGTTCATGTCGTCATGCGAACAAATACAAACACACACGCACAAAAATGCACACAATGTCCTCAGACATCCTTACATAAACACAGGAAATGTAATGGCCTGACTTCAGCAGGGCGAGACAACTAGCCCTAGAGTGCAGGTGATGGAGTAGACGGTGGTTTTGCTTGAGCTCCTCTCCGATTAATCGAGTTTTGCAGGAAAAAGGACTATTTATTATACAATTCCCACTTTAAGTGCTGCTTCGTACTTTTCTACCGCACCGAAACAAAATGACCCGTAAAAAAGCCGAGAACTGATGATGAAAACCCAGCTTCTTCGTCGGCCGACGAGGGGGCTAGCGGCGGGGCATCCGAGCTAACCATGCTACCGCGGACGGTACCCCTAACATGGCCGTCATTCTCACAGCCATAAGCGACATGAGCAAGAAGATGGACGATGGAGTTTTCAAGCCCTGGAGGTGTCTCTTCAAATCACGCAGGCTACCCTGACTGAACACGGTCAACGGATAGCTACGGTGGAAGAAGCGAGCAGTGACCACGATACCCCGGCTAACTCTCCTAGAGCAACAGGGGCTGCGGCTAGAGAATGCTAACCAAGCTTCTCCAGGACAAAGTGATTGATCTCGAGGCACGCTCAAGACGCGCAAAACATAAAAGTGGTCGGGCTACCAGAAAGAGTTGAAGGTGGTCGCCCCACAGAATTTTTCGCCAGCTTTATTAAAGATTTATTGGGGGCAGAAAACTTCCCGAAGCCAATAGAGATTGACCGAGCGCATAGACTGGGAGCACAGCCGGCTACCGACCCCGCACGCCCCAGAGTCATGATAGCCAAGATCCACAGCTACCGGCTGAAAGATCAGATAATGCGGCTGTCACAACAAAAATTCCCGCTGAGCTACAAGGGGAAGCAAATTCATATCTTTCCAGACCTCCCGGCGGAGATAATGAAGCGGCGCCAGCTCTTCGAGGACGCGAGGAAGAAGCTAAGAGATGCAGGCCTACGGACCGGATTCATCTATCCCGCCCGGCTCCGTGTTACCCATGGCACCGACACATCGATATTCAATACCCCGGAGGAGGCTAAGAGGTTTGCCGACAACATGCCGGGCAGGCCGGTGTCACCAGTGAGCTAAAGTTTGCTAGCGGGCCAATATTGGCTAGCGGGCTAACTTTGGCTAGTAGGTCTTCGGACCAACTTTCACGACCAACCTCGACTTGGACCCATGGTCACTTTATTGTGGGGTAAGCTTGAAGCCAGAGGACAGTATCTTTAGCCCAGCTGCACAGACTTTTTTCGTGTTTATCTATGTTCATCCCGCCGACACTGAATGGACGGCGTGCATCGGCTAACGTGAATCCGGGCCATGCACGAGCTAAAGCTGAGCCACGGACACATATTTACTTACAGGTTCAGCACTGGGCTAAATGTTTATTTTTGATAATTTTGTTGGTGTTAAATGTGCCTTATTATGTTCCGGGAGCAGGTTGATTGCACAAGTTGGGTTCCCGTTCACTTTTTTAAGGGAAACGTTAATATGTTTGATACTTTTATTTGTACATCGGAGGGGGGGCAGCTAAGTTTTTTAGTTAGCTAGCGGTTTTACAGCATAGCATTTAGCTGGCCTTTGGGCTGAATAGGCTAGGTGGCTGGAGTACCCCCCATTTACAGTATGCTAGGGTATTTTCCCTCACTTTGTTTGGGAAAGTGGGGAGGGTGGGAGGGCTTGTTCGAGGGTTGTATGTGTTTTTGTACTAGTGGTTTAACTGTGTTTTTGTTTGGGGCAAATTATAGTGTCACTGCATGTGTATTTCGATTTATAACTTCGTATGGTACCCGGGGGTGACGACACACGTGGGGGGGTTACCATGGTGAGCTGGAACGTGCGAGGCATGGGCCATCCAATTAAACGAGCTAAAGTGTTTTCACATCTTAAATCCCTATCGGCCGATATTGTGTTCCTCCAAGAAACTCACATTAGACCGTCAGAGCGGAACCGGCTGCGCTGCAGATGGGCAGACCAGATATTTCAATCCGCATTTTCGAGCAAAGCCCGCGGTGTAGCAATTATTATTAAGAAAAACATAGATTTTAAACATGTCTCTACAGTAAGTGACCCGAATGGCCGTTTTCTTATAGTAACTGGGTACCTTTGCTCTGTTCATGTAACACTTCTTAACATTTACGGTCCGAATATTGATGACGCTGCCTTTTTCCGCAAAACCTTTGATATGTTACCCGACCTTTCGGGCACAAATGTGATTGCTGCGGGGGACCACAATGTAATCCTTGATTGGCACCTGGACAGGTCGTCAAAGAAACGAGCTACCCTTCTAACGCATCTACAGTTCTGAAAAACTTGATTTCAACTACTAATTTAGTTGACATCTGGAGAATACAGCACCCCACAGACAGAGACTATTCTTTTTTTTCGAAAATGCACAATTCGTATTCTCGTATTGATTATTTCTTATTAGACTCAAAACTCATACCCAATGTAATAGACACCAAATATCACAACATCCTGATCTCGGATCATGCCCCAGCAGCTATTATTCTTGACTTTAAGAGATCCAAGCAGCGAGCTGATTGGCGGCTACGCCCTTCACTGCTCAATGACGGAAGCTTTTGTAAATACATGTCGGGAAAAATCACGGATTATCTTGAGACCAATGATACCTCGGATGTCTCTGACTCCACATTGTGGGAAACTTTTAAAGTGGTCATGAGAGGTTATATAATTTCATACGAAGGGTTTTTAAAGAAATCTAGAGAAAGACGTTTAAAGGAGGTTGACTTGGAGCTCTCTTCGCTGGAGACATCATACAGAAACACAAATAACCCCCAAACTCTGCAAAATATTCTTAGTCTTAAATACGAGTATAACACTATTTTAACGAGCCAAGTCAGTGATCAGCTTCTCAGACTTAAACAACGACATTTTGAATTAGGGGACAAACCACATACTTTGTTGGCCCGCCAGCTCAGAGGGCAACAAGCCAGCAGATCCATACATACAATAAAATCTAGCAGAGGTATGGCTTTAACTGACCCGAAACAGATAAATAAACGCTTTAAGGAGTATTACCAGGAGCTGTATAAATCCAAAGCTAATGGTGATATTTGACGCATGGTTAAAAAAGCTAGACATACCAAAACTAGACAGCGCCTCCCGCGAGGCCTTAAACTCTGTGATGTCCCCTGCCGAAATCACAGACGCTATTAGATTGCTGCATAACGGCAAGAGCCCCGGGCCAGATGGCTTCGTAGTCGAATTTTATAAGAAGTTTGCAGACCAAGTAACCCCGATCCTGCATAGAATGTTCTCTGAATCAACCGAAGCGAAGAGGCTCCCACCAACACTGTATAACGCAAACATTTCTCTCTTGTTGAAACAAGACAGGGAGGAAACTAACCCGTCCTCATATCGACCAATTTCTATGCTTAACTTGGATTTTAAAATTTTCACAAAAATTCTGGCAAATAGACTAAACAAGTTTATAGAATCCATTATTCACACAGATCAGACCGGGTTCATCCCCAATAGGTTCTCATTTTTTAATGTTAGAAGAGTCCTAAATATTATGTATAACAAATTTGACAGCTCTTCCAAACAAGCCGTTTTGTGCCTGGATTTTTCCTGCAAAACTCGATTAATCGGAGAGGAGCTCAAGCAAAACACGTCTACTCCATCACCTGCACTCTAGCGCCCCCTTGTTGTGGTTGTTGTCAAAGGCTTGCGACACTCCGTAGCCCTGATTCATACAGTTATGTTTGAATGAATCACCGTTCTCGGTTACCTTACTTCTGACCAGCAGTGCTCATTCAGGATCGATGTTTTTGCCAGGTGTGAGTTTACCTTTCTCAGTGCAGAAACAATCCTTGAGTTAGTCCCTTTGTGAGTCCTTTCCTCAGAGGATCCATTTCTGGTAATTGTGTCCAAAAGCAAGTTTTTAACTTCTGATTTGGATGTGTGGTGAGAATATGTTAAAGTTGGTGTAATCCTCTTTTAGTCCTTGTAGAAATATCCAGGTATGTTCCACTTTGAAGGTACTTTTTTTTGGAAGCTTGTCATCACCAGTTGACCGTGACCCGTTTAAAACTAAACCCTCCCTCTCTTCTCTCTCCCTCTCACTCCCCCTTTTGTCTCTCTTTTGCTACCTCTCAGGTCATGGAGACCAAAGACATGCTGTACATTGTAACAGAATACGCCAAAAACGGAGAGATGTTCGGTAAGTAGCGCAAGCGTCCAACTTCCAAGCCGAGCACATAGAGAACACCGGTTTCGGTTACGATCGGTACAAACCCCACGAGGCCTTGGATTCTAAACCCTACACCTCATGCACGCTTCATTTGCAGAACACCTGACCTCCAGCGGTCGCATGTCCGAAGACGAGGCACGCAAGAAGTTCTGGCAGATTCTGACGGCGGTGGACTACTGCCACCGACATCACATCGTCCACCGGGACCTCAAAATGGAGAACCTGCTGTTGGACACCAACATGAACATCAAGCTAGCTGGTGAGTCCTGCACCTCCATGCCTGGAGTAGGATGGGGAGACTCTCTCTGTCGATATGATCTTGCATACCCGGAGAAACCACATGGTTCCTGGCTGCACTCGATTAGGGACCTCCATGAATCCACTCATGGATCATTACAATTTGATTATTTTAGCTCTTTCAGCGTGCACCTGAGTGCGATAATTACTAATTTTGGGTTGGGCTAATATTCTCATGGGTGAATTAAACCCATGGCAAACAAACATTTGTTATGCTATTGACCTTCAAACACATATATGCATTCATGTCATGTTCATGTCGTCATGCGAACAAATACAAACACACACGCACAAAAATGCACACAATGTCCTCAGACATCCTTACATAAACACAGGAAATGTAATGGCCTGACTTCAGCAGGGCGAGACAACTAGCCCTTTGTGCATCAAATGACAGTGTTATCTGCTTGATAATATCTTACTAAGAAGTTACTAGGTTACTAAGAAACCTTTCCTTCTACCTCTGGGTAGACTTTGGCTTTGGGAACTTCTATAACGCGGGCGAGCCTTTGGCCACATGGTGCGGCAGTCCACCTTACGCCGCTCCAGAGGTGTTCGAAGGGAAGGAGTACGAAGGCCCTCAGCTTGACATCTGGGTAAGCCTCCAAAAACCAGCACCAAGAGTTCAGAGTTCAGAGCGCACGACTCTGACGCTGCCTCCTCCTGCTCTCTCCCGCTGTAGAGTCTCGGTGTGGTGCTCTACGTCCTGGTGTGTGGCTCCCTGCCCTTCGATGGCCACAGCCTTCCTGTGCTCCGACAGAGTGTCACTGAGGGACGTTTCAGAATCCCTTTCTTCATGTCTGAAGGTAGTCTTTCCCGACGCAGACATTACTACCCAGCTATTACTGCAGTTAGAAATTAGGGCAATTAGAATTACAGGCTTCCCGATTTTGCGGTGAACATAAACCAGAGGATCTCATCTGGTCCCTTCTCCCTCCAGACTGTGAGAACCTCATCCGTAAGATGCTGGTGGTGGACCCGGCCAAGAGAATCAGTGTGGCCCAGATTAAGCAACATCGCTGGATGATGGCCGACCCAGCAGCCCCCCTCCAGACCCTGAGCCATTCCTTGACAGAGTACAACTCTAACCTGGGGGACTACAGTGAGCCGGTGCTGGGCATCATGAACACCCTGGGCATCGATCGCCAACGGACCATCGAGGTAAGCCTGACTTCTCATACAGTGCTCAACTTTAGCAAAAACAGTTGTGGGGACCAGGCAGAGTGAGGTTAAGAGTGTTAAAATTAATTAAAGAGTATGTGAGCTCCCTGACGCCAGACTGACCCCCATTTAAGGGCCAGCCGCATGCCAATGGGCTGGCCCACTTAATAACCTTGTTGGTAGAATTTGCATTATCTATTTACTTTTACATTGACATTAGTTACATAAAGGATACATGATACGGAAAGCGCGCAAACAACCACTAACCCGCACCTGTCTCCCTCCCTCAGTCCCTGCAGAGCAGCAGCTACAATCACTTCTCCGCCATCTACTACCTGCTGCTGGAGAGAGTCAAGGAGCACCACGCCCAGCAGCTCAGCCGCCAGTGTGGCAGCTGGACCCAGAGACCCAGGAGAACCTCCGATTCCACTGCTCCAGCGGTGAGGATCAGGAATACACTGTAGTGGTGGTGCTTAAATGCTTAACCAAGATGTTTGAAAAAAGTGCCAGACCTGCATATGCAGTACATAAGTTTAACTCCTCCTTTGTTCCATTCCTGTTCTCAGCTGATCATGGACCCCTGTGACATCTTCAGAAACGCACCATATTCAATTCTAACCAAGTGCGCCCGTGCCGTGTACCCCGAAATGGAGTGCGACCAAGGTGGATTGTTCCAGGTAAGAAGACCTCAGAGACCGGGTCAAGTCACAGGGCATTCCTTCAGTGCTAAACTAGCAGGATCCACGCTGTTTAGAAATCAACACTGACACTTGACAGGCAGACTGTCTCCAGTCTGCCTGTCAACGGCTAACAGTTAGCGCTCCTCCCCCCCCTGTCCCCAGCATGTGGTGTTCCCCGTGGAGGCCAGCCTGAACCGGCTGCTGTGGAACCGCTCCATATCCCCCAACAGCCTGCTGGAGACCAGCATCAACGAGGAGGTGCGTCCCCGGGACCTGGAGAAGGAGGCCGGCCAGGCCACCGGGCCCCTCATCCTGCCCACCACCACCTCCTGCAGACACACGCTGGCAGAGGTGTCTGCCGGCTTCCATCAATGCAACCCCCCCTGTGAGTATTGCATTACTCTTGTTCAGATGACCTTTCACTGATACCCTGATATAGAGGACTGCGCGGGCCTGGAAAGTAGGCCCTAGCCCGGCCCTGGCCCGAGAGAGTGAGGCCCCAGCCCGGCCCGGCCCGCCACATTATTAGAACTCTCAGGCCCGAATTAAGCCCGACATTTTTTTAACCTCCCATATTTGCGACTAATGTCGCAAACTAGACTTGTTGCCCATATGCGACACGTCTAGTTATAGACTTCCGACCTTATTTGAGCACTTTAAATGGCATAAGTGGTTATATTTAGTTTCATTTCAATTTTAAGTTATTTTAGGAAAATGTTTGAAGCATTTTGTAGGCAGTTAAATAATTTTTTTTATTTTCTGAAGTGAGTGACGAGCAGCTTGC
>PIJE02002021.1:0-10874 GCA_002895965.2 Coryphaenoides rupestris | reverse complement strand
TCGCATCCACGTTTCAGGGGCCAGTCCAGTCCTCCTCTCCTCTATTACTCTTCCAGTGGCGCTGAACGCACGCTCACTGCTGCTGCTGCTGCTGCTGCTGGTAATAAAGCCTCTTTGAATTTAATTTAATTTAATTGAGAGAGAGAGAAAAAAAAGCCCGAGCCCGGCCCGCATCCGAGCTAATGATGTGATAATTGGCCCGAGGCCCGACCCTCGGGCTGTCGGGCTTTCGGGCCCCCCGGGCCTCGGGCTCCATTGCAGGGCTCTACCCTGATACACCGGTGAGAACACGCTGCTATCTCACGCGACCTTTGAGCTCCTTCCCTTTCCTGCCACTGTAGGCATTGTGGTCAGTCCTTCAGACGGCGCCTCTTCTGACAGCTGCCTGAAGTCCTTGTCCAGCCAGAAGCCCTCTATGCAGGCTGTCGTGGGTGGCATGTTGACATTTCTGGCTTCGGGGAATGAGCGTGGCGGCCTGCTACCTCCAGGTACATCTCTGGCCCTCTCCGCCCACCTCCTGCCCCAGACGCAGGGCAGCCTCCCAGCTGCCAGCTTCCAGGAGGGCCGCAGGGCCTCTGACACATCCCTCACACAAGGTAAGAGGACGAGGACCAGACCAGCTTGTCCTGTGTTATCACAACAACATTAATACTGACTTGAGTACCCTCATTACAGTCTCTGCTGATTAGTGTGACCCTGGCCATCAAAGGGGTATTGTGTAGCTAACCACTTCCCGTGCCTCTTCGCAGGACTCAAAGCGTTCCGCCAGCACCTGAGGAAGAACACACGCACAAAAGGGCTCTTGGGATTAAACAAGATCAAAGGTGTCACGCGGCAAGCTGTCCCTCCTCCTTCCTGTAACCGTGGCAGCCGCGGGTCACTGGGTCCGACCCTCTCGGAACACCGCAGCATGCTGGAGGAAGTGCTGCATCAGCAGAGGTGAGCTTGAGATGCACAAGCACACACAGATACGCTCACGCATGCACGGTAATACACAAAGCACACCCTGTAAATGGCACTTCATCCATTAAAACCCTGTGTGTGTTGGTTCAACAGGATGCTGCAGATTCAACACCAGCCACAGCCCCAGGCCCTCCAGGGAGCACCCTCCCAGAATCCCCTGCTGTTCCTGACTCAGCAGAAGCCGCCATCCCCTCCTCCCGCTCTTTTGTTTGCCTCCCCGGCGTCCTCGCTGCTCCAGGGCGACCCTCAGCACACCCTGCCTCCCCAGCCGGCTCCCATCGCCGCACTGCGTGGCGCCTGGCCGCAGCCCCGCAATGCGCCGTCAGCCTCCGCACCCTGCTCCTCGTCGACCTCCTCCTGCTACTCCTCCACCCTCTCCCCGGTGGCCTCTGCTGCTTACCTCCTCGAGGCCCGCCTGCACATCAGCCAGCTGCCCCATGTCAGCCTCGCCTCCAGCATCCAGCTGCAGCCCCTGCCCCACGCCTTTGCGCACACCTCCTTCGCTCTGATGTCCAGGCCAGAGGCCTGGGACCTGAGCTCCTCCAGTGGCAACAACTCTAACATGCAGGAGCTGAGTCGGGCTGGACAGCAGCAGCTGAGCAGCTGTGTGATGGTGAAGTGAAAACCTGAGCAATCCAGACCGTGATGAATGTGCTCGCTAACAATCCTCTTGGTGGACAGATCTCTTGACATTGAACAAGAGTGGAAACTGAACACATTTACATTTTGTTTTCAACATAGGGTACACAAATTTGTCTGTACAGATCTATAGATATTGATCACTCGTGTGTCTGTGTGTGTGTCTACTTTTGGACATCTAAGCAATAATCAAACTCTGGAAATCTTTAAATGCTGAACAGATGACCAGAGAAGCAATAACGAACTTGGGCCGCATGGACCACTCAAAAAAACCCTGATCCAAACTTCCACAGGGTTCACAGACATACACTTCTCTCACACGCGCACCTGGAAGCTATGGTTGTGCATGTCTGTAGAGTGACAGGACACACACCAAGACGGAGCAAATCAGGTTTTAGAAGTTACGGTTCCTTTATAAGTTATGCTCATACGATCATGTTTTTTCATCAATGTTAATCGGAAGATACCATATTCCTGAGCGTTTGGTAACTTTATTTGTTTAGGTTTCACTTTAACTTTAATGGGAATTCAGAGAGCTGATGTTTTCCACTTTAACCGTGACATGACTCTAAGCTTCCGAAACCTTTTGCTCAAGGGTGTGGTTTGTTATTGAAACTGTGACAATGTTCCCTTCCTACTGCGCTTACCTCAAGCTAAAGCTAGACTGAAGCTAAGCGGAGGGCAAGACGATGGATGAAGGGACATATTGTTTTGTCCGACTGACTTCAACACAACAGGTTATTTCAGTCGGCTCGCTGGCATCTCATCAATGCGGACGCGTCACGCTGACCTCGTAATGTGAGGCGACTTCTGCGTTTCCAAACCTCTAATTGAATTACTACCTCTGCAGGTCACCGTGTTTGAAATGTGTAATGTTGTCTGACCCAACACATTGAAAACATTGAGTATCAAAGGAATACATTTTAGCATTTTCGTTTTCATGTTTATCACTAACTGAACAAAGAAAGTGGGAAGGGTGCAATATTTCACATTGAAATATGAAGGAAAGTTAGGCAAGGGATCTTTAGGATAGGCATAATGTGCACTTGCCAAAGGCTATTGTAACTTGTCTTTTTCTGACTAAGGCGGGTACTAGTTGTATGAGATTATAACACAATACTGTAGAAATGGACAAGAGTTAAACGCTCTTTCTCCAAACTTGTCTCCAGTCTTGGAGGACAGCCTCCTCTCCAACGTGGAGTGGTCCGCGGCAGAATTTGGTTCGAACCAAAGTGTGAGAAGCTCGACAAAGGGTGTGACCTGCCACATGCGCACTACTGATTTTCATGTTCATGTGTTTTCAAACGTAGCATGCTGGTTAGCTAGCACTTTAGCGTGATCCCTTTGGCTTTTGCTATTTGAAAGCGTCCTCTGCCTCCAGTCTCTAAAGCTACTCCGTGCTGTAACATCCCTAAGCTGTCATCTTCAGAACTATGGTGGTATTCATTTTGTACTTTTTTAAGAAAAACTAAATAACAAATAATATGCTTTGTGTAGCAATACACTTCTTTTTGCTGGAAACTGATTATCTTGAATTGTCCGTATGTGGTTTGAAGTCATGAGAACTTTTTGCTAACGGCAAACAAAGTTTTTGCTGTGCCGTCTCTTCAGATCGTTAGTCGCTAACTAAGCTAGGTCAGACATGCTAACCATGCTAACATTGTAAGGTGGGTTAACGACACCATATCTGTGAAGTATCTGGTGACAAAGAGCAGTGTTTCTCAAGGCCCAATTGTCAAATGTGTGTATTTTATTTTTGGGGTTTTTTCCTCGGAAACAAGCAGTGTTGATATTGCGGAATTTTCCACTGCCCTCACCACCAAAACTCGTGCCTTTCTCATGAACAAAGCCCCCACCTCATGAGGAGAGGACAACGCAGAGGACTCGAGCCATCGTCTAAAAATCCCATTTTGATACAATTCTTCTTTTGCCTTCGGACCCGAGCATCGCACTTTATACTTGATATGTTCTTATTTCAGAACGGTTTCGTTTTTCTCACAAAGGCAATTGAAACACTAGTGTCTCAATGCAAACCTGTAGAACAACCCTTTTTTATAAACTTTGGATAATAGGACGTTTTTTCCCTCACGATTTGTTACCTGAGTGTAAGCTTGTATATACAGTTGTGGTCAAAAGTTGACATACACTTGTAAAGAACATGTATGTCATGGCAGTCCAGAGTTTCCAATAATTTCTACAACTCTTATTTTTCTGTGATGGAGTGATTAGAGCACATACTTCTTCGTCACAAAAAACATTCATGAAGTTTGGTTCTTTTATGAATTTGTTATGGGTCTACTGAAAATGTGACCAAATCTGCTGGGTCAAAAATATACATACAGCAACATGAATTATTAATTTAGGTGATGTAGAACGTTGTGTCAATCAAATTAGCTTTGTGGCCTCTTAAACAACAATTATTTTACTAAATTATCTTCTGTGTGACAACCCCCTCCTGTCCACCTTGATGAATTATTCATGCTTCCCCAGTCGTAGTTCAGGACTGAAGTAGAATTTTCAGACAAAGTACAAAACACAACATTCTAATATAAGTGATCTTTATTCAAATAAATACGCAGTTCTATCAACCACGTTCTTGGCCACTCATACATACTTAAACAAACATGCGCACATGTTATTGGAGATATTTTCCGGTATATTCATAAGAATGGCTTGTCATTATACTGTATGGGTGAATTAAGGGTAGAGAAAGACAAAGAGTAAACACAATACTTGTAGAAATTAGGAGTGCGGAGTGCGTGCCAACAGATATTTCCATGTGGCTTTTTAGGCCCATTTTACACCCCCAGGGGTTCTGGTGTCGGCCATAGACCTCGTCCCCTTTGACCTCCGAATACCCAGTTGACGTGGGGTTTCCTGTCCAAGGGAACTCTTCCCCTGTGTGGACATTCACCTTATCTGCATGACCAGTCGTCACCTTCATTTATGACTAGTCGAGGAGGGGGTCTCCTCCTGCCATATAATTTACCAAGATTGCCTGTTGCAGAAACAATAATAGGAGAGAGAACCTATGTTGCGGTTACCTTAATGGGGTTTGGAATGTGTACGATGACCATGTGACGATGACCATGTGACGATGACCATGTGACGATGACCATGTGACGATGACCATGTGACGATGTGACTATAAGTCAGAGTCAAAGAGGAGTGAATTCAGTCTTCTCTGCAGATTTGACTCAGGCTTGGTGTCACTATTGGCTGTGGCAAATAAAGTCTTTAACTTTCAAACTTTGGTCTCCCCGGCATCTCCCTCTTACGAATGTCAGAGTATTGGTAAAATCCACGACAATGTGCACACACATGCTCACACACACACGTATACACAGTTGTGGTCAAAAGATTACATACACTTGTAAAGAACATGTATGTCATGGCAGTCCAGAGTTTCCAATAATTTATGTGATAGAGTGATTGGAGCACATACTTCTTTGTCACAAAAAACATTCATGAAGTTTGGTTCTTTTATGAATATTTGGTTACATGTCCCTTGGCCATTTTCACCTCAATTATTCAGCTACATTTGTTGGCTTTCTGACATGGACTTGTTTCTTCAGCACTGTCCACATGTTCTCGATGGGGTTTAAGTCAGGACTTTGGGAAGGCCATTCTAAAACCCAACTGCGAACACCCAACTGCGCCCAAGACCCAACCTTCTGGCTGATGATTTTAGGTTCTCCTGAAGAATTTGGAGGTAATCCTCCTTCTTCATTATTCCATTTACTTTCTGTAAAGCACCAGTTCCATTGGCAGCAAAACAGGCCCAGAGCATAATACTACCACCACCATGCTTGACGGTAGGCATGGTGTTCTTGGGGTTAAAGGCCTCACCTTCTCTCCTCCAAACATATTTCTGGTCATTGTGGCCAAAGAGCTCCATTTTTGTTTCATCTGACCACAGAACTTTCCTCCAGAAGGCCTTTTCTTTGTCCATGTGATCAGCAGCAAACTTCAGTCGAGCCTTAAGGTGCCGCTTCTGGAGCAAGGGCTTCCTTCTTGCACGGCAGCCTCTCAGCCCATGGCGACGTAAAACACGCTTGACTGTGGACACTGACACCTGTGTTCCAGCAGCTTCTAATTCATTGCAGACCTGCTTTTGGTGGTTCTCGGTTGACTCTTGACCATCCTGACCAATTTTCTCTCAGCAGCAGGTGATAACTTGCGTTTTCTTCCTGATCGTGGCAGTGACACAACTGTGCCATGCACTTTATACTTACAAACAATTGTTTGCACAGTTGATCTTGGGACCTGTAGCTGCTTTGAAATTGCTCCAAGTGACTTTCCTGACTTGTTCAAGTCAATGATCCGCGCTGAGCTCCTTTGACTTTCCCATTGTAGCGTTTGTGTCAGAGTCTAATGATTGTATCAAATGAATCATATTTAAATGGGCTCAGAGAAGTCACCAGCTGTAGTCAATCATAATCACTCACAAGAAGTTAAGAGGCCACAAAGCTAATTTGATTGACACAACTTTCACCGGGGGGGGGGGGGGGGGGGGTGATTACAGTGACCTCATAGTGGCTATAGGGCCTTAAGCCTCAAGTGACGCCTACCTTGGTTTTGTATGTTAATGGATGGTCACGATAGGGGATACAGATTCTCTCACATTCCTAGTTTATTTCAATATATACCGATTAAGATTCCTCATGTGTTGTGTTAATAACTTTACTTATGTCTTATTCCAGTTCTTTAAGTTGTTTACTTATCAGTATAGGTATTTTGTAGTTCATTCATCCCTGCTATTTCTATTTCAATATATTATATATATGTTGTCAGAGTTTGTATTGTTTGTATTTCCTGTATTCATTGTAATATATGTTGGGTTTAATATTCTTATGTTTTTATTAGTTAGTTTTAACAGTCTTATTTACTATCATTAATGTCTTATTCTAGTTTTAAGTTGTTTACTTATCAGCATATATATTTATAATTCATTCATCATTGCTATTTGTATTTCAATATATTATATATGTGGGATTAGAATTTGTATTGTATTATCTATTCATCATTTCCTGTATTCATTTTAGTATACATCATTTCTGTTTTCATTTTAGAATATGCTTGTTTAATCTTTCCTTACAATAATACTTTAGTTTATGTGCTTTATAAAGAAATACTAATACTGATTTAATTCGAGGAGTTACCCGCAGAAGGAGGAGCTTCACCAGTGTATTACCATAGAGGCGTGTACATGTGTTGAGGGGAGTGTCAAGTGGGCGGGATAAAGAAAACCAGGAAAGTTGATAAAAGGAGCTGTTTGAGGGGAGTTCGGGAGGGGATTCAATTGACCGGCCTCCATTTCTTATGACTGTAATAGGTTGTATTAAATGTTTTGCAATTTCGCCACTTTCGTCTCCTCGACTTCTCCTTCTCCACGAATTCTCTAAATTTAATGTTAGTTTCCACAACAGTTGATAGTGTCACGGTGTGCAGGTGGTGGACCCAGACGTCCCAGACTCGGAGTTATGCAGCACAGAATATTTATTTATAATACAAACGGAGAGGAACCGGGGGTGAAGCCAGCGGGACGGGTGGTGAGCGCGGCAGATGCAGGAACCGGCACGCAGGGATGGGCGGGCAGACAGATAGGCAGGGAGATGAGCTGGCTGGAGACGGACGAAATCCATACGGGGAGAATCAACAGGTAGAATTAACAACAATGATCCGACGAAGAGTGGGTGGAAAGCCGGGGTTCTTATACAGTGATTAATTGTAAATCGATGGCAGGTGTGAGCGCAGCGCAGGTGCCGCTAATGACGCTGGGGCGGCACCGGAGTCCGGAGCCACGCCCACCAACACAGTGAGCCCAGTGTTGCCAACTTAGCGACTTTGTCGCTATATGTAGCGACTTTTCAGACCCCTCTAGCGATTTTTTTTCAAAAAAGCGACGAGCGACAAATCTAGCGACTCTGACGTGAAAGCACGTACTTACTCTTCTCAACGAGCAGTGGGCGGGTGCTGCCGTGGGCCCCTCCCCCAAAGCACTCCCACTCGCGCAGCAGTCAGAGCACGAGACGTTCACCCCTCCGCGTCCAGACTGCAAATGAATCGCTCATGCGCGAAGCCGCCGCTGGCTGATTGTATACAAAAAAATGTAAAAAATGTTATGGTTAAAAATGTTCATGTTTTACTGTGACTTGTTGTAGGCTCCTATGTGGACCATAAGGTTAAACACCAAACCAAACCAAACTTAAGAAAACTAAACTAAAAAAAAAAAAGTAACTCCACCAGAGTCTCTTTTGGGTCACTTTTGCCGGTCCCAAGCCCGGATAAAGGAGGAGGGTTGGAATTGTGACATAAAAAAACAGCGTCCATTACATGCACAGCACATGGCCTATTATGCAAATTAGGTGATGACGTCATTTAGCGACTTCTGGCGACTTTTAGGACAGCCAATAGCGACTTTCCTTACTGAGGAGTTGGCAACACTGAGTGAGCCTGGAGACACGGTCGAGACCGTGACAGATAGACTGCCATCTGTGTCAAAAAGAATAAAACAAAATACTGGAGGGCCCCTACCACCTTCCAAAATGTACAAACATGGTTTAGTCCACCCCCACCCAGGGGCTGAGTGTGTGGAGGAGAGATGTCCCCAAAACAAGTGAAGTCAGGGTACCAGAAAGAAAGGAAAGGGTAAGAAGGCAGAATGACAGAAAACAACTGCTGACAAAGTTCTTTCAAAAGAAAGGTGAGCACACACAAGCACAAGTAACAGTTTAAGAATGGTTTATGCAAGCTAATATCAGCAATTTAGAGCATTTGCAAGTATAACATAAATTAACATGATAAAATCGCATCAGAGCTAGCAACAATGTCATATTATTATGTCTAGAAATGATTTGACATTGAGGTGTGTCGCGAACCTCGCCGTAAACACATTTCAAGTTTGGAGGGATATTTAACCCTTTACTAATAATCTAAACATGGCATGTTTGGTATCAATGGATTCATTGCAATCTCCAGATTAATGATGCCTTCACGGTTATCTTAAAAACTGAACCTGCAACGGCCTACAAAGGTCATTTAAAGCATGAATGTAGGAGGAGAATAATTCCAATTTTAAGATCATGGTGATCAATGAGGCACAGTCTAGATGGATAAATTGTGTTACAAATAGGCAAACCAGTAGGCTGCATTTAGATTTTTGGCATATTTAAACAAGACTGACCTGACCTCCTCACTCAACTCCATATGCTCCTCTTTCTTCTCCACTATCCAGCTTCGAACTTCCCACTGTCGCTGAAATATCTAGTCTCATCCGCAAATCCAAATCATCCACCTGCCAGCTTGACCCCCTTCCTACCCTCTTAGTTAAAGCATGTCTACCTTCCCTCTCCCCTTTAATTACCGACATAATTCATTCCTCCCTTACCACTGGTCTCAAGAAACCTGGTGCTGACCCCAACAATCTGAATAATTTCCGCCCAATCTCCAACTTACCATTTCTCACCAAGATACTTGAAAAAACAGTTGCAGCCCAGGTCCACACTCATCTGAACAACAATAATCTCTTTGTAAATTTTCAGTCTGGTTTTCGCTCCTCACACAGTACAGAGACAGCTATGGTCAAAATCACTAACGATCTCCTGGTGGCAGCTGACTCTGGCCTCTTATCCATACTCATCCTCCTTGATCTGACTGCAGCCTTTGACACCATCTCACATCACATTCTCCTTGACAGATTAGCTTTCATCGGTATCATGTTGTGGAAACCAACATGAAATTTAGAGAATTCGTTGGAGAAGGAGAAGTCGAGGAGACGAAAGTGGCGAAATTGCAAAGACCTTTATTACAACCTGCTACAGTTATAACAAAGGGAGGCCGGTCAATTGAATATCCTCCTGATCTCAACTCCAACAGATCTTTTTATGGTCTTCCTCTGGTTTCCTTACCCCGCCCATTTGACACTCCCCTCAACACATGTATACACCTCTAATTATGTTAATACACTTGTTGAGCTCCTCCCGCTGGTAGTTCCTCGAATTGTCTTTGTATGGGTTTGTTTCAGTCACATAACCTTAACTAAGCTTAATCCATATTAGTATTTCTTTATACAGCACATAAACTAAAGTATTATTATAAAGAAAGATTAAACCAGCATAGACTAAAATGAAAACAGAAATGATGTGACCAGCATATACTGAAATAAAAATAGAAATGATGAATGAACTACAATATACATATGCTGATAAGTAAACAACTTAAAGAACTGGAATAAGACATTAATGATAGTAAATAAGACTGTTAAAACTAACTTAATAAGAAACATAAGAATATTAAACCAACATATACTGAAATTAACATAGGAATGATGATACATCTGCTGAAAGAACTGGAAATTCAAAATTAAGACATCTGCTGAATGAACTGGAAATTCAAAGTTAAGGCATAAGTAACATGAAGAATCTTAACCAACATACACTGAAATAAAACTAGAAATGGTGATACATCTGCATACACCTGCTGTGACCATCCATTAACATACGTAACCAAGGTAGGTGTCACTTGAGGACTCAGGAACTAATTTTTATCAACACAAGAGTCTCCGTCCTGTCTCAGGGGAACTGTTGTCTTATCAATAGAGTAAATCTCCTTGATGTGACTGAAGGAAGATGTTTGTGAGATCATGGGTGGGGGTTAATGTCTCCCCGGTGTCAGCCTCAGGAATCACTGCTGTGAATATAGTGGCCAAACACAGTCATGTGAAAGTCTGTTGAGGGTTCGCTCTGTGGGAGAGGAGCCTATTGTAAATTACTCCTAACTTATATAAGTATTGTGTTTGCTTTAATTTAGAAATCTCACTTGTTCAAGATGCAATTATTCTATCTGAGAATTGCTACGTCATATGATAGCCAGGGATGTCCCTTATCTCCGATTGGCTGGAGGTGTAGCTGTTTCATTGGCCATTCAGGTTGTGAGTTGATTCTCGGCGCCATACTGTCTGAGATTCTCTCTGAGACCTATTGTCTCCTATTTGCATATGACCATTTGTCTTTCCCTAATCAATTCAGCTATTCTGTTGGAGGTGTGTTCTTGTCTTTGTCCTCTGTCCTCCTGGAGGCCCACCGTCCAAGACTTCCTCCCCCTTCCTATTCGACCCCCACCTCTCCGTCTCCTGCCCCCAATACACGTGACCATCTGTCTCTCTCTCAACCAACCCAATCTTTCCATACTTAGTTTTCATATAGCACATATTCTTACAAGATGGCAACTATGTTTTATGATAAAATTCTCCCATACAAGGACATCCTCAC
>PIJE02002020.1:43343-58420 GCA_002895965.2 Coryphaenoides rupestris | reverse complement strand
GGAAAACAGAGTGCGGGGGTTGACGACGGGGGTTGGAGGATTCGGAGTGTATGATGCCGGAGTAGAGGAGTGTATGATGAGTGTAGGCGTGTATGATGCCGGAGTAGAAGGTGGAGCGGGCTTTGTTGAGTGCAGACTTGTACTGGTGAATGTGTTCTTTGTAGGCCAGGGCGTGTACAGTGAGTCCAGTTTTCTTGTATAGACGTTCCAGCTGTCTCCGCTGTTTTTTGAGAGCATGTAGTTCGGGGGTGTACCAGGGGGCAGACTGAGTGAATGTGACGGTTTTTGTTTTTATGGGGGCAAGCTGGTTGAGGCACGTAGACAGGGTGTGGTTGTAGAGGTTGACAAGGTCCATGGGAGCTGGGTTAACAGGGAGGGTGAAGTCAGATATAATGTTTGTTATACAGGTGGAGAGGGAGATAGGGCAGATGGATTTGAGGTCCATCTGAGGTCGTATTTGAGGACGATATGACACACATCATCACGTTAATCTCGATGCACGCACACCTACGACGCACGCACGACAGCACGAATCGCCGTTGCGTAGCGGACAGCTGGGTGAAGTGTGTGTGTGTGTGTGTGTGTGTGGGCACGCATTAAGTTAGGGTCTTGTATTGAGTGTGTGTCTGTGTGTGTTTGACAGACCACTGTTATGATTCCTGGTGAAATTTTGCATCCCTTGATGCTGAGTAAAATGGATTCAGTCTTATATAAAGGCCTGGTTGCCAGTGCACCCTGCAAGTTAACCCCAGTTTTACTCCAGCACTAATATATTTCAATGCGGCATTGGCTTCAGGCTGGGTGGGGTCTTTAAACAGCGCTGTAAGTAGGGAGTAATTTAAAAGAAAAAAAAACCCCAGGAAACTTTTGTCTCCTGGTAGAACTAAAAGTCTTGCAAGCCGGTTGCATCATTCATTATATCACAGCTTGGGAAGGAAATAGTGTGCTGGTGTTCTGTTGCACCTCTAGGGTGTGTGTGTGTGTGTGTGTGTGTGTGTGTGTATGCGTGTACGTGTGTGTGTGCGTGTGCTTATGTGTGTGTGCAATTTTCGTCTTGATAAAAGATTCATTAAATTATGGTGTATTTCCTGTTCCTGTGAAATTACAAAATGTTAAAGGAAAATGTTTTTTTCTTTTCTTCCAACAGATCATCCTCCCCCATGTTCTATTTTATAGGGAATGATACAAACTTGGACCAATTATGGGGTCATTTGGCAAGTGGTGTCCACAAAGTTAATCTAGAGCTATAATGTGATTGTGATTATATTTTTCTCCTGATGACATATTTAATGGGTTTTCTATTATAATACTATAATGAATGAGTCATTATGTAATCTAATGTATATTTGTAAAGTGTATTGCGATTAATGTCTGATTATAATAAGGGGGAATAAGAGGCATCTGAGAGAAAACAAGGTTCACTTGCTATACAGGCGAGGAACACGTGTCAATGATCCACTGCTTCCGCCTAGTGGGAACAATGAGTGAATTGCACGACCTATGACTCGGCCTGGTGTAGTAGCACACTACACAACATAAAGCTCTCAGCTATGAAGAAGACACATCATAGTTCACATGAAACACATTTGACGGGATTAGAAATCAGCAATTACAATAAAAGTCAGGCGTGCAAAGTTTATAATGAGCCGATCAGTAGCCTACCATCAGGGACAGTCAGACCGTGCGTGTTTCCCCCCGCACTGTGGCTATAATAATAATAATAATAATAAATAAAAGAAAATAATTAAATGTATATCAGTAATCACATTTCAGACATTTAGTTAGGCTTTAGAAAGATGACTTGTTCATGTGAGTATCTTTTCCGTGTGTGACCCCAAAAAGCATGGGGCTTATGGGGGTCACACATGGACTGCAATAAATCACATAAAATGACAATGTTATTGTCATACAAAATCCATATGTAAAAAATCCATGTGGCAGTGGGGCCCATAGGCAGCCAGTCAACAGCAGCAGATGATGGACAGTTTAATGTTCCCACCCACTAATGGCCCATTATGGATAGAGACATCTTCACATACATTGTCTCCCACATGTTTCATGAGGCTTGTTCTGCATCTGGTTCACTGTGCATTTATTTACTGAAGAATAAATGTTCAAAGGCTCAATTACACGCAGCCAAGTAAATCAATTGCAATGGCCTTGGACAATTTGACATTTGCCTTGTATATGCCTACGAGGAGATATAGGAGGTATATAGATAGATAGATATATTTATTTATCAGTCCTTTCAGAAATTCATCACGTCCCATACAGCAATCGTCAGACACACAGACAATTTCAATACTGACCACCGCAGCAGCAACAGCAACAGCAACAGCAACAGCAGCAGCAGCAGCAGCAGCAACAGCAACAGCAACAACAACAACAACAACAACACCTCAACAAAGTGGTGAGGTGCAGCACCCTCACACACAGAGGTTCAGTTATGATTGCTTCACAGTTTGTTCATCAATGCATTGCTGATGGGCACAAATGACCTGTGTGCCCGGTTGGTTATGTGGAATGTCTCCCTATACCCTCTGCTTGATGGTAACAGCTCATATGCACTAAACAGGGGATGTGATACATCTTTAATCATGTGATACATCTCCTTTCATCATCATGTGCAGTATTTCTCATGTGCAATACCATTGCCAACTTGTTTTGCTGACTGAATATCTTACCTATATTTTTATATTTATTATATATTTTTTACCCTTAGACTCACTGTACATTTGTAAATTTGTTATTTTATTTTAATTTTTATTATTGTATTGTTTATCTCTTCATTATTCTATTGCTATGCAACCTCTGGCACAAGTTTTATCTCCAGCAATCTTACTGGACATACAGTATTGCCTATCTTATGCAGTTTTTTATTATTATTCACTGACAGTGAAACATACCACAATGGAACAGAAAGTTGAAATGCTCACCACAAAGGATCGATAGAAGAGGACCAATATGCCAATACAGTATGTATACCTGGCCTGCCTTGCAATGTTTTGTGTAATAAGGAGATACATGTGTTGAGATGACGCTAGAGGGCGCTATGGTACCGTTTAGTCTTAGCGCGTCTATTTGTGAAACTCCTTTCTCAAACTTTACTGGAAACCAATTTGCAGTATCGTTGACGTCTTGCTTGTTGCTTACTAGCCATTAAAAACCTACGTTGATATATATATATGTATTTGCAACATTTAAAATATGTAAACGGGTTGGGTTCCAACTAAATAATATAGGGATGA
This sequence comes from Coryphaenoides rupestris, assembly GCA_002895965.2. Lineage (NCBI taxonomy): Eukaryota > Metazoa > Chordata > Actinopteri > Gadiformes > Macrouridae > Coryphaenoides > Coryphaenoides rupestris. The sequence continues at coordinate 55,172 of PIJE02002020.1, read as the reverse complement.
TGGGAATGAACTGGACAAACATCGATACAAATAAGAGCTGAAACTCATCACTGGAACTCAAATCTAGAGGTTAGGTATAATCAAAGCATCTTGTATATATTTTTTTAACTTATAACTTCTTTTTCAGAACGCAAGATTTATTAGATTTTGACTGTGACTTAGTACGGAGCTAAAAATGTAGGCGATACTTTGTTTGGCAAATGTTATATTTTTTGACTTAATTTGATTTTCAAGACGTCTTCATTAAATGATGGTGTTTTGTATTATCCTATGAAGAGTATCCTCACTCAAAAACAATTGAGTGTCCTCGCTGCTAATATACCGTAGAATAGAATAGAATAGAACTTTATTTATCCCGAAGGAAATTCTTGTGCCAGGTTACATAGGAAAACAGTACAAAACAGAATGATAAAAAATAAACTAACGGTCTTTTTTACAAATTTACAGTTAAAATATACAAGTATGAAGGCATGGTAAGATTTGGCATGACATTAAGAATATTGCACATGATGATGAGAGGAGATGAGAGGTAGTGTTATAGATAGTATTTATAGACATGATAATAAATAATAATAATAATAATAATAATATGGCACATGATAGAGTATTGCACATGATGTTGAGAGGAGATGAGAGGTAGTGTTATAGATAGTATTTATAGACAGCATAGGCCCATAATAAAGCCAAACCCGTTGCTCTGAACAGTCTATTCTGTCTAGTCGTGGATGGTTTTGATCATAGCAGTGTCTACAGAGGCACAATTTGATATGCCATCTGTATAATTCCATAGAATGAGACAAAATGTATCTAATGTTGCAACCTTACAACTGCATTTTGAAGCCCAGTTATTGCTCCCACATTGAAAAATGTCATGGTCATTTTAAGAACCTTCCGTTGCGTGTCCGCCCCTGGCGTCCCCTTAAGTCCTAACCCGGGTACCATGCAGCACAGACAGAAAAAAGCACTGCCTAATAATTACATGGTTATTCATGTAATTGTTGCAGGTGCTCCTTTGCAGAAATACCTGAGGGGTTTTTGGTAAGTTTCTTAAAACGTAATAGCCAAGTGGTTTTTAATAACCCCCACCAGATTTTGCCGGAGTGCAAATGGCGGTAATTTCATTTTGGTTTCCCACATTAGTTCATGTCAGAGGGGGCAGCGCCACGGCAAAATGAACAACAAGTTGTTGATCAGTCTGTTGTTATGCAGCGGGAAAGACGCTCGGGGTCACATCGCCGAGAGAAAGTCACGTTACGACGCGAAGGCCGGCGTACGGATTTGTCGGTTTTGTCTGTGAGAAGAGGACGTCTCTTTAAAGGAGCTCATTGAGTTATTAGCTTAGCGGGCATGGTTAGGCAGTAGACAGGGTGTGGTTGTAGAGGTTGACAAGGTCCATGGGAGCTGGGTTAACAGGGAGGGTGAAGTCAGATATAATGTTTGTTATACAGGTGGAGAGGGAGATAGGGCAGATGGATTTGAGGTCCATCTGAGGTCGTATTTGAGGACGATATGACACACATCATCACGTTAATCTCGATGCACGCACACCTACGACGCACGCACGACAGCACGAATCGCCGTTGCGTAGCGGACAGCTGGGTGAAGTGTGTGTGTGTGTGTGTGTGTGTGGGCACGCATTAAGTTAGGGTCTTGTATTGAGTGTGTGTCTGTGTGTGTTTGACAGACCACTGTTATGATTCCTGGTGAAATTTTGCATCCCTTGATGCTGAGTAAAATGGATTCAGTCTTATATAAAGGCCTGGTTGCCAGTGCACCCTGCAAGTTAACCCCAGTTTTACTCCAGCACTAATATATTTCAATGCGGCATTGGCTTCAGGCTGGGTGGGGTCTTTAAACAGCGCTGTAAGTAGGGAGTAATTTAAAAGAAAAAAAAACCCCAGGAAACTTTTGTCTCCTGGTAGAACTAAAAGTCTTGCAAGCCGGTTGCATCATTCATTATATCACAGCTTGGGAAGGAAATAGTGTGCTGGTGTTCTGTTGCACCTCTAGGGTGTGTGTGTGTGTGTGTGTGTGTGTGTGTGTATGCGTGTACGTGTGTGTGTGTGTGTGCTTGTGTGTGTGTGCAGTTTTCGTCTTGATAAAAGACTACAATTTGAGATTCATTAAATTATGGTGTATTTCCTGTTCCTGTGAAATTACAAAATGTTAAAGGAAAATGTTTTTTTCTTTTCTTCCAACAGATCATCCTCCCCCATGTTCTATTTTATAGGGAATGATACAAACTTGGACCAATTATGGGGTCATTTGGCAAGTGGTGTCCACAAAGTTAATCTAGAGCTATAATGTGATTGTGATTATATTTTTCTCCTGATGACATATTTAATGGGTTTTCTATTATAATACTATAATGAATGAGTCATTATGTAATCTAATGTATATTTGTAAAGTGTATTGCGATTAATGTCTGATTATAATAAGGGGGAATAAGAGGCATCTGAGAGAAAACAAGGTTCACTTGCTATACAGGCGAGGAACACGTGTCAATGATCCACTGCTTCCGCCTAGTGGAACAATGAGTGAATTGCACGACTATGACTCGGCCTGGTGTAGTACACACTACACAACATAAAGCTCTCAGCTATGAAGAAGACACATCATAGTTCACATGAAACACATTTGACGGGATTAGAAATCAGCATTACAATAAAAGTCAGGCGTGCAAAGTTTATAATGAGCCGATCAGTAGCCTACCATCAGGGACATCAGACCGTGCGTGTTCCCCCCGCACTGTGGCTAATAATAATAATAATAATAATAATAAAGAAATAAATTAAATGTATAATCAGTAATCACATTCAGACATTTAGTTAGCTTTAGAAAGATGACTTGTTCATTGAGTATCTTTTCCGTGTGTGACCCCAAAAGCATGGGCTTATGGGGTCACACATGGACTGCAATAAATCACATAAAATGACAATGTTATTGTCATACAAAATCCATATGTAAACAATCTCATGTGGCAGTGGGGCCCATAGGCAGCCAGTCAACAGCAGCAGATGATGGACAGTTTAATGTTCCCACCCACTAATGGCCCATTATGGATAGAGACATCTTCACATACATTGTCTCCCACATGTTTCATGAGGCTTGTTCTGCATCTGGTTCAGTGTGCATTTATTTACTGAAGAATAAATGTTCAAAGGCTCAATTACACGCAGCCAAGTAAATCAATTGCAATGGCCTTGGACATTTTGACATTTGGTTGTATATGCCTATGAGGAGATATAGGAGGTATATTGAAAGATAGATATATTTATTTATCAGTCCTTTCAGAAATTCATCACGTCCCATACAGCAATCGTCAGACACACAGACAATTTCAATACTGACCACCACCACCACCACAACAACAACAACAACAACAACAACAACAACAACAACAACACCTCAACAAAGTGGTGAGGTGCAGCACCCTCACACACAGAGGTTCAGTTATGATTGCTTCACAGTTTGTTCATCAATGCATTGCTGATGGGCACAAATGACCTGTGTGCCCGGTTGGTTATGTGGAATGTCTCCCTATACCCTCTGCTTGATGGTAACAGCTCATATGCACTAAACAGGGGATGTGATACATCTTTAATCATTACATTTCATCATCATGTGCAATATTTCTCATGTGCAATACCATTGCCAACTTGTTTTGCTGACTGAATATCTTACCTATATTTTTATATTTCTTATCGACTTCACTGTTCATTTGTAAATTTGTTATTTTATTTTATTTTTATTATTGTATTGTTTATCTCTTCATTATTCTATTGCTATGCAACCTCTGGCACAAGTTTTATCTCCAGCAATCTTACTGGACATACAGTATTGCCTATCTTATGCAGTTTTTTATTATTATTCACTGACAGTGAAACATACCACAATGGAACAGAAAGTTGAAATGCTCACCACAAAGGATCGATAGAAGAGGACCAATATGCCAATACAGTATGTATACCTGGCCTGCCTTGCAATGTTTTGTGTAATAAGGAGATACATGTGTTGAGATGACGCTAGAGGGCGCTATGGTACCGTTTAGTCTTAGCGCGTCTATTTGTGAAACTGCCTTTCTCAAACTTTACTGGAAACCAATTTGCAGTATCGTTGACGTCTTGCTTGTTGCTTACTAGCCATTAAAAACCTACGTTGATATATATATATGTATTTGCAACATTTAAAATATGTAAACGGGTTGGGTTCCAACTAAATAATATAGGGATGATGGGAATGAACTGGACAAACATCGATACAAATAAGAGCTGAAACTCATCACTGGAACTCAAATCTAGAGGTTAGGTATAATCAAAGCATCTTGTATATATTTTTTTAACTTATAACTTCTTTTTCAGAACGCAAGATTTATTAGATTTTGACTGTGACTTAGTACGGAGCTAAAAATGTAGGCGATACTTTGTTTGGCAAATGTTATATTTTTTGACTTAATTTGATTTTCAAGACGTCTTCATTAAATGATGGTGTTTTGTATTATCCTATGAAGAGTATCCTCACTCAAAAACAATTGAGTGTCCTCGCTGCTAATATACCGTAGAATAGAATAGAATAGAACTTTATTTATCCCGAAGGAAATTCTTGTGCCAGGTTACATAGGAAAACAGTACAAAACAGAATGATAAAAAATAACTAACCAAATTTACAGTTAAAATATAAGTTAAGAAGGCATGTAAATATTATTGGACATGACATTAAGAATATTGCACATGATGATGAGAGGAGATGAGAGGTAGTGTTATAGATAGTATTTATAGACAACATGATAATAATAATAATAATAATAATAATATGGCACTAGAGTATTGCACATGATGTTGAGAGGAGATGAGAGGTAGTGTTATAGATAGTATTTATAGACAGCATAGGCCCATGAATAAAGCCAAACCCGTTGCTCTGAACAGTCTATTCTGTCTAGTCGTGGATGGTTTTGATCATAGCAGTGTCTACAGAGGCACAATTTGATATGCCATCTGTATAATTCCATAGAATGAGACAAAATGTATCTAATGTTGCAACCTTACAACTGCATTTTGAAGCCCAGTTATTGCTCCCACATTGAAAAATGTCATGGTCATTTTAAGAACCTTCCGTTGCGTGTCCGCCCCTGGCGTCCCCTTAAGTCCTGACCCGGGTACTATGCAGCTCAGACAGAAAAAAGCACCGCCTAATAATTACATGGTTATTCATTACTATTATGTAACCTACCTACTACTACTACTACTACTACTACTATTATATAGTAGCAATAATAATATCACAGTAACAGTAACAGTACTAATACTACCTTTCATCATCATGTGCAATATTTCTCATGTGCAATACCATTGCCAACTTGTTTTGCGGACTGAATAGCTTACCTATATTTTTATTTATATTTCTCTTACCCTTAGACTCACTGTACATTTGTAAATTTGTTATTTTATTTTAATTTTTATTATTGTATTGTTTATCTCTTCATTATTCTATTGCTATGCAACCTCTGGCACAAGTTTTATCTCCAGCAATCTTACTGGACATACAGTATTGCCTATCTTATGCAGTTTTTTATTATTATTCACTGACAGTGAAACATACCACAATGGAACAGAAAGTTGAAATGCTCACCACAAAGGATCGATAGAAGAGGACCAATATGCCAATACAGTATGTATACCTGGCCTGCCTTGCAATGTTTTGTGTAATAAGGAGATACATGTGTTGAGATGACGCTAGAGGGCGCTATGGTACCGTTTAGTCTTAGCGCGTCTCTTTGTGAAACTGCTTTCTCAAACTTTACTGGAAACCAATTTGCAGTATCGTTGACGTCTTGCTTGTTGCTTACTAGCCATTAAAAACCTACGTTGATATATATATATGTATTTGCAACATTTAAAATATGTAAACGGGTTGGGTTCCAACTAAATAATATAGGGATGATGGGAATGAACTGGACAAACATCGATACAAATAAGAGCTGAAACTCATCACTGGAACTCAAATCTAGAGGTTAGGTATAATCAAAGCATCTTGTATATATTTTTTTAACTTATAACTTCTTTTTCAGAACGCAAGATTTATTAGATTTTGACTGTGACTTAGTACGGAGCTAAAAATGTAGGCGATACTTTGTTTGGCAAATGTTATATTTTTTGACTTAATTTGATTTTCAAGACGTCTTCATTAAATGATGGTGTTTTGTATTATCCTATGAAGAGTATCCTCACTCAAAAACAATTGAGTGTCCTCGCTGCTAATATACCGTAGAATAGAATAGAATAGAACTTTATTTATCCCGAAGGAAATTCTTGTGCCACGTTACATAGCGATACAGTACAACAGAATGATAAAAAATAAACTAAGTTTTACAAATTTACAGTTAAAATATACAAGTATGAAAGGCATGGTAAGATTTGGCATGACATTAAGAATATTGCACATGATGATGAGAGGAGATGAGAGGTAGTGTTATAGATAGTATTTATAGACATGATAATAATAATAATAATAATAATAATATGGCACATGATAGAGTATTGCACATGATGTTGAGAGGAGATGAGAGGTAGTGTTATAGATAGTATTTATAGACAGCATAGGCCCATGAATAAAGCCAAACCCGTTGCTCTGAACAGTCTATTCTGTCTAGTCGTGGATGGTTTTGATCATAGCAGTGTCTACAGAGGCACAATTTGATATGCCATCTGTATAATTCCATAGAATGAGACAAAATGTATCTAATGTTGCAACCTTACAACTGCATTTTGAAGCCCAGTTATTGCTCCCACATTGAAAAATGTCATGGTCATTTTAAGAACCTTCCGTTGCGTGTCCGCCCCTGGCGTCCCCTTAAGTCCTAACCCGGGTACCATGCAGCACAGACAGAAAAAAGCACTGCCTAATAATTACATGGTTATTCATGTAATTGTTGCAGGTGCTCCTTTGCAGAAATACCTGAGGGGTTTTTGGTAAGTTTCTTAAAACGTAATAGCCAAGTGGTTTTTAATAACCCCCACCAGATTTTGCCGGAGTGCAAATGGCGGTAATTTCATTTTGGTTTCCCACATTAGTTCATGTCAGAGGGGGCAGCGCCACGGCAAAATGAACAACAAGTTGTTGATCAGTCTGTTGTTATGCAGCGGGAAAGACGCTCGGGGTCACATCGCCGAGAGAAAGTCACGTTACGACGCGAAGGCCGGCGTACGGATTTGTCGGTTTTGTCTGTGAGAAGAGGACGTCTCTTTAAAGGAGCTCATTGAGTTATTAGCTTAGCGGATGTGTGGCTAGGCTAGCGGCGCCGTGGGGACGGGGAGATCTCGGTGGCGAGTGCCATTGTGTTTGCTGCTACAGCAGCAGCAGCAGAGCGTGTCCCAGCCACTAACTGACTAACCCTGGGCCAGGCTTGGGTGTGAGACTAATCCTATATTTTCCAACGGCTGCCAGTGTAAATACCTAGTCTCCTGTGTGTAAGTGTCCTGTAGGCTGCATAGACAAAGGAGAAACGAAACACCGAGCTCTGGATTTCTCCCCCCCCCCCCCTCTCTCACATTCATTGACCCTCAGTAAGTAGTAAGAATTAGCCCTAGCGTACGTAGCGCTGTGACATGTCAATTTGGCATCTTTTCAGAGGGCCAGTCATTTAGGCGCCCAATGCTTCTGCGAGAAGAAAATCAAATAAAGTGAAGAAAATGAAATATATATATATCACCAGACCACTATTCCAGCGACTGTATCGCTGAAGCACTTTAGAAAACATTTATTTATCCCCTTTTATTTATTTACTGTTTGAAGTGAAGAGCGAGGGGGTTGCTCTTAATGCACCGCATGTGTGTGGTGTGTCTGTGTGTGTGTGTGTGTTGTGCTCCGCGCTCTGGTACCTGCCATTCAGCGGACAATCCGGGGAGGAGGGTAATGAGAGGTTTTCACTGCCGCCGTGAAGAGGCGTCCCGCTGGCGAAACACTCAGCCCCGCCCACATTAGAGACAGACTGGCAACCTGTAATTCATCCCCCTTTACCCCCCTCACCCCCCTCACCCCCCACCCCTCTTCAGCGGTCTGCAGGTCCACACGGTGGGGGGGGGCTTGTTGAACTGCCCCCTCTCTACCAGGGCCGGTAATAGGGGGTGGCGGGGGGGCAATATTACAGGAGTGCAGCCACACAGTCACAGCAAAACACATTTGTTGTGTTGCGTACGTTCTTCTTATTTTGTTCCCCACTTGTTTTGCAGCATGAAAATAAAACAAATGGTGTTGCCTTTTCAAACGGCGGTGTCAATCAAGGCTGTTTGTTTGTTTGTTTGTTTCTGTCCTTCTGTCTGACAGCGTCAGACAGAAGTGTGTAAACGTTGGTGTGTAAACATGGTTATATTTCACGTCCCACCTCACAGCTGCAGCTCGGCGTAGGAAACGATACATGAACGTCGTCGCCGTGCTGTCGGTAATGTAGAGAGAACCGGCGGGGGGGCTGGGGGGCCGGGGGTGGGGGGGGGCTGGTTTGGCAGGGAACACTTGGGAGTCGTCACGGGAAGGCGCCCGGGGAATCTTAGTCAAGCAGCGGGTGGGGTAGGCTAGGGTGGTGCGAAATAAGATGTACTGTGTGGCACAGGGGTGTATGTGTGTGTCATATGTTGGCACTATGGGGAGCCTCACAGACAATAACCCAGGGAGTATCACTTGCTCATCAACGGCTCTAAGGTGTCAACTTAAAAAAAAAAAATCCCCAAAAACCAGAGAGACAAACAATACTGAGACACTGTCAAGTTGATTGTTTCCACACAAAGTCCCAAAGTCCCCCCACCCCCGCCTCTCTCTCTCTCCCTCTCTCACACGCTAAAAGTATCTCAATGGGAACTAATGATGCTTGCATGCAAACAGGGTGGAAAAAAAAGGCAATCGGTTGAGCAGGGCTTTCAACAGTGGCATTTGGAGAAGATTCCCGCATTTGCGGACAGCTTTTGAGGATCCCTTTATTTCCCGAGGACGATTAGAGGGAACAAACAGCTCAATCTGCGGTTAATTCCACACAGCCGCCACACAGGGAGCGACGACTAACGGTCTCTGTGCTCTAGCCCAGGCACCCCGCCCCCCTGTTTCAGACAAATCATTCACTGTGAAAGAAAAAAGTAAGAAATGTCACTTTTCAAGACTTGGAACGTTTCCCCCCCCCCCGGGGGACGTAGAGAAATAATTGATTCAACACATCGAGGTCCGCTTTCATCTGGGTGCCTGGGAAATGGTGCTAAAGTACATTTCCTGTTTGAAATCGTTGTGATTTCTGGCCTCCCCCCGTTCTACAAAGACGTGTGCTGGCAGGACCGGGCCATTATTGAAACACCCAGAAATAGAGCGTTATAGTGAAGTCATTCTCGATTCATGACCAGTGCTGTGACCTCCCTGTGCAGATAAAACGGGAGGTAAGAATGAGTTTGGGAAGGAACAATGCATTGTTTTTGCTAAGGCTAAACAGTAGCCCCCTAGCCGCAGCAATATAGGGTGGCTGCCAAGGAAAACTAATGTGAGTTTTTCGACCGGTACAATGCAATCGTTCCCAAACACGAGGATGTAGGACTCCAAAGGAATAAACAGTGGCCAGACATCCAGGCATCTGTTACTGTTAATTTATGTATTTCTTTCAATGCAGAAACCCCTCCCAACCACGTTATCAACACCCAACGACAACAACAATCCTTCAACCTTTATAGGAATACTATGAGAGTGAACCCATCACCTTCTTTCGTCATTCCCAGTAAACTAAAGTCGAGGAATGTCGGACAGAGGATAGAGGGAGACTTGTAAACGAACACAAATAAATACATCTGGGCCCGACCACCGCAAATACCTTCGGCACGGACAGGAAGTGCCTCTGATTGCCCTCGGAATATCCCGCCTTATCAGATGAACGGCAGGTGTAATAGTCTACGCGCCAAACCATACATTTGCACGCGAGATCCCGGAGCACAATGATACAGGAAACAAACGTCGCTGTAGCTCAACTCCACTGTTCCCGCCCGGCACGCCACACCCGCTGCACACACTGCTAGCTAGGAGGGTTAGACGACGTGGATGCAGACTCTGTGTTGCACAGGAGGCGGGGGGAGGGGGGGTTTCGTGCACAGTCCTTCCGGGAATACTCCGATCTGGAATTGTAAAGACCTCATAAAACAGGACAGCGCTGCTATTTGTAGCATGACATTATAACGTGTTATAAGCATGTATCTTAAATGAGGCAAATCAGTTAAGGGTCCATTAAGGGCTGCAGTAGCTGCTAGTTATTGATTTATAGGAGCGATACGGGCTACTGTTTAGGAAACACAGATGCGCTGTTTTACGTCAGCAAATATGTGCTTCTTATTGCTGCAGTCACTCCCTCTGAGGTACGGTCCGGGCCGCGTATTACTAAAATGAATTTAAGCGGCACGCTAACCTTGTCAGGCACGCGACAGCGAGGCGTCATCCTCGGCAGGTACGACACACAACACATTTCTCATGGGAGCTAATACATCACTACTTTGGCTTATGGGGGAGTCTGCCTTAAAGGGGCATTTTGTGGGAAGATTTCTGATGTTGCATGAGGTCATGCGGTTGGGAAGAACATTTCCACTTTGCGTGAAGGGTTTTTCCCCCCCTGTGTTGCGCCCAGCGCTCCATGCTAACATGGAGCTAACATTGTTCTGTGTTTGTTGGTTAACTTTATCCACACACAAAGCATTTATCAAAACCCATGTCGTTGATTATAAATAAACTTTTATCCCTGAGGACGAGAGATTTTTTAATGCCGTTGCTTTATGTAATTTATTACATTTTGGAATTCATACACCACTGGTTTGTTTTAAACGGCAACTAAATAATTGACATTCACGGATAATAAAGACAGAGAATGAAATTACTGTTTCTTGTTACACAGATGGGTCATCCATGGGTCGGATCTTCTGTCATTCCCATCGACAATGACGACAATAGAAGCAGTATTGTAATTGTAATTGTTGTGTCATAAAGTGTTGATAGCACACATTCATAAGGTGGCGTTTTTGACTGAAGAGGCGCCTCGAACACCTCGAAACCCGCACAATATGAAGCATTCATGATGGCTCCTGCAGCCAGCTGCCTCGACGACCTGGAGTGAATTGATTAGGTTAATTACCGCTTGCCGAATGACTACAAAATTAATGAAAAGTGACTGAAAGAGTGTTGCCTGTATGTTGACAAAAATAATTTGGAATATGTATTAATGACAACGCTATCAAAGAAAAAGGGGGGGGAAAACTTGTGCTCAACATAAATCACCGCGTCTTTCATTTCAAAACCAACCTAATTTCATACTCATTTGCCACGGCTGACAGGAAAAATTTTCCCCCTTTTTTTGATTAATTATTTCCCTTCATGTTTTAATTAATGACATTAAGGACGACTCAGAACCAATGCCTCCATACGAAAGTTTGAGATGTTTCCGGATGCAACTCAGAGCTAAAACACACAAGCAAATAATCGAATAAGCCTCATACATACTGTACGTACGTTGCGCTCGATAATTTGACAGGACAGTGCTCATCATGCGAGCGACATATTCAGCGCTCGCGTATTTACATACATTGTAGGCGTCGGTGCGCCGTGTGTTTCTAACGGAATAAATATTTCATCAAAGCCGTCCATTTCCCCGGGCGACCGCAGGTTAGAATCTCAGAACGTGAAACTTCAAAACTGAATCTGAGATCAACACGGGGGGGGGAGGGCGTGGGAGGGAGGGACACGGGCTCTTTTGAACCACTTTTTCTTCCTTATGGTTGATAATCAAACCCATAATTTCGAATTAACATTTTGGAGTCAGTACAG
>PIJE02002020.1:28343-38343 GCA_002895965.2 Coryphaenoides rupestris | reverse complement strand
ATGACACAACACGCACACACACACACAGCGCACAACAAAGCGGCGATCTACTCTTTAAACATCACATGGATCCGCCATTGCTCCGGGTTTCTCACCCTCGCCGCTGAGGAACTCAAATATTTTATTGCAGACAAGAAAGCCTCTTTTTATATTACTTTTTTGTGCAAAAAGGAAGAAAGGCTCCAAGAAGACTCGTGGACGATGCACTGATCATGGAGGTTTGTACTTTGTAATCCCCGGAATGGTCGGGACCAGATTTAACAAGCTTGTTTTTCTTGTTTTCTTTTGTTTTTGGTTTTTTTTTTCTCCCCATTTGGACATTTTCTCTCTGTCTCGGCTCCAACAATTTGTCCCTCTGAAGTTGGTGCGGTGGTCACAAATAATAGTGCGTCATGGGACTGTTATCGACTCTGCCAACAAATTGGCCACAGGGAGTTTTGCGGAGTACATTCCTTTGTAGCCTCTTGCCTCACACCACCCCACCCACCCCGCACACACACACACCACACACACACACACACACACACACACACACACACACACACACACACACACACACTGCCCCCCCCCACTCACTCCCGACGCGTTCGTCAGCATCGGTGAATATCTGTTGTCCGCTGGGCCACATCACAGCAGTTTAGAGCCATTATTTTCGTAGTCCTCCACGACGTCCTCAAATGAGCATTGTTTTGGTATTTTTTTTACTGCGGAGCATCAGCGATCGACTCTGTGAGCAGGGGGTGGGGTGGGGGGGGGGAGATGGGTTGGGGTGTTAATTTTTTCTTTTTCACCATTCATGTATTTTCAATGTCAAACAAAAGCCGTCTTTCTGCACAGTGCTGGGGTGTTGGGGGTGTGTGTGTTGGTGGTGCGCTGCGCTGGTGGGGTGGAGGCTGGGGCAGGGTTTAATATGACTCGGGCCTGTCTTTGATGTAATTGAAGCCTACAGGGAGATAATTTTCCCCGCTAAGCACCGTGGTCCCCCCCACCGACCCACCCACCCACCCCCCGCCTCCTCTATCACAGCGCCTCAGATGTCGGACGCCGTGCTTTGAGCTTCCACTGGCGCTCTCGCGCCGAGAACAAATTGATATTACAGGCCGTCGCCATCGCCGCGACCACCACCGCCATCGCGTCGCACTGGTCTCCGACGAGAGGTAGACGGCGAGATGCTCTATGGCTGGGAGGGGAAGAAAATAAAGGCAACAAAACAGAATCGCAACAAAACATGTTTGAAGAAGCACATGTCCAGTCACTCAGCGCTGTGTCTGCGTGTGTGTGTCTGTGCACACGTGTGTGTGTGTGTGTGTGTGCATGTTTGTTTGGACGTGTGTGTGCGTGTGTGTGTGGACATGTGTGTTTGTGAGTGCATGTGTCCGTGCTCACGTACGTGTGTGTGAGTCTGTGTGCATGTGTGTGTCAGTTTGTGTGGATGTGTCTGTGCACATGTGCATGTGTGTGTGTGTGTGAGTCCATGTGTGTGTGTGTGTGCACACATGTTGTGTGTGTGTGTGTGCACACATGTGTGTGTGTGTGTGTGTGTGTCTGTGTGTGGACGCAGGAACTGCCAAGTTATTGAATAAAACAACAAATTTGAAGACTGAAAAATTGCAGAAATTGTCTCTGGTTGCGCGTTGTTATGGAACATTAGCCTGACGTGTTTGTTGCTCTGGCGTGGCGCGGCAACGGAACACCACCGCACCGTCTCGGAGAAGGTAAACAAACAAGTGGAATGAGTGTGTACTGTTTGTCAGAAAACAAAGTGGCTGACCAAAAACAATAATTAGGTTTAGGAGTGTTGTTAATTACACTTTTTCCCGTTTTTTGTTTGTCTTTGCAAATTCTTTTCTTCGAAGCAATTTTACGACGCGTGTTTTGTTTCACAATGGCCGTCTCTGCGCATCACATGTTCCTGGCATGAAACTTCGGGCCTTCAATAAACAACAACAATCATATTGGTAACAAAAATAAGCACCATATTATGGAGGAAAATACAATTCCCTTATGGGGGCTATAGGGCTAGGGGGGTGTCATAAATCACTTTTGGCCCATAACAATCTGGCCTGTAGAGCCCTTTGAGACTTGTCTTGTGATTAAGGGCTATACAAATAAAATTGAATTGAATTGAATTGAATTGAATTGAATGCAGACAAACCTCACGTTTAACGATGATGCTAATTGTGCACCACCCTGTTCCTACTAATTTGATTACAATTTTGAATGCCAGCGAGCGACTTCGGAGACAATCTGGAAGTGGAAACGTGGTTAAACCACCCCCCCCCCCCACTTTAATTGGATGATGACGACGCGCAAACCGGGATCAGGAACCTTATAGGTGGACCACATCGATCATCTATCATCACCTTCGCGGGCGTTCCCTGGCTTACCTCCACCTGGTTCGACTTGTGGTGGGCCAGGCGTGGCAGGGTGATGGTCCTTTTCATAATAATAACCACAATCATAAAACGCACACGCGGCGCAGAGAGGAGACGGAGGATATCGCTCGGTGTTGAGTTTCCCCCCCCCCCTCCTTTGATCTGCACCACGGATAAGAAGCAGCATACAGATGGAAGTGGAGATTTTTTTTTATTTTTTTGTTCCTGCCGTGAGGAAACACGTTCGGCTTTTTATAACATCTGGTCTCTGACAGCCAACTGGGTTTATACGCTCTGATGAAACGGTGTGTATACCATTGTGCACGGCCCTGCCTGCTTTAATAAACATTTCTCCGGTTTTATTTGACAAAAGCATTCCTGGCGTTTTCCTGAACATGTCATGCTCACCCAGTCAGAGCCGTCTCTCTCCCTCTCTCTCTCTCTCTCTCTCTCTCTCTCTCTCTCTCTCTCTCTCTCTCTCTCTCTCTCTCTCCCTCTCTCATGTGCGCTCACCGCTACCGCCACGTGCACGCCCGTCCTCCTTGCCGTGGCGGTGCCAAGTGTTATGCACTGAGTGAAACAGATCAAGGAAGTTCCCCGGGAGAACGGTCAAGTTAAATATTAATAAACATAGCGGTAGGAAAGGAACTCGTTCGCATACATAAAATGGAATTTTATTTGCAATTAGCGACTCTCCAAACTGACTGGGACACGGTTCAACGCAGGGATAGTCACGCAATTAGGGACCGTCTTTCAAGTTTTTATACATTTCACATAATTAGGCGCGCGCACGGTTTACGTAAGCTATACAGCCCTGATAGTGCTGTAAACCACCGTGGGTCGCAGGGGTTTTTTTTTTTTGAGGATTTCAAGGGACCGGGATGTCATTCCCTTATTGATGCGCGCGCTGTTTACATCACGTCTTGAACACTGACACGGTTCCTCTGTGTTCCCTCCTCGAGGCGGGAGGAACATCGCAAATCTCTCCTGCAAAGCGGCCCCCGTCGCCTTACCGATGCAAACACACACACACGCACACACACACACACACACACACACTCACACACACACACACACACACACACTACACACACACAGCGTTCTGTTCTGTTCACGTCGCAGGCCCGGCTAAAGATATAGATCACTGACGAGGTCACCGCCGCCACATCGTTCAGGCCTTGAGGCGAGCGGCTACAATGGAAGCATTTATTTCAGCCCTATCCAGTATGCATTCCAAAGCCAACGTCTATATATTATTACACTTTGGATAGCGACACAATCAATATTTAACCGCTTGTTTGCCTGTTGGAGGGCTGCCTTTGACATTAAAGTCATGAGTTTATAATAGTCGTTGTAGTGGGTCAATTTGTGGTGATATTTCCCCCTGACACTACATGACGATTACGTTAAGTTTTATTTATGAGCTGGTATGGGTTAGCAATGGTCGCTTCCTGACAACCACTTGCTCTGCGAATTCTTCCGTGATTGCTGACCGAGTAAGCAAGTCTCTCAGGAACAGAGACAGCATTCTTTGTTCGTCCCTCTCTCCTCACACACACACACACACACACACACGCGCACAAAGAACAAGGTAATTAAGTGTGAGATATTCCCAAGAATTTGCTTCATCCTGCGCTGATGAGGATGAGGAGGAGGAGGATGATGATGATGGTGGTGATGGTGATGATGGGAAGGAGGTTGAGAGAGTGGGCAATCTTGCTTGCTTAATTTCTCCACTTTCTTGGTTTGAAGTTCCCTCTTTGAACCGCAGTGTTATTCTGCTCATTATGAGCAAAACACGCACACACACACCACACACACACACACACACACACACACACACACACACACACACACACACACACATCCACCCTGCATTTTGTCGCTTTCTCCCTCCCCCTAAAATCTCCCACCTCCCTACCTGCTACGCCTCACATCGTCACCTCCCGTAGGAACCTGAAAACTCTCTCTCCCTCTACTCTCTCTGCAACTGTCCTCTCCTCACTACCTCCCCCCCAACAATTCTCCCTCTGGTCAGTAGAAGAAGCGTCCTCCACTCTGACTTCTTCTCTCTCCTCATCCTTCGACTCACTCTGTCCACTTATCTCCAGACCAGCACGAGCCTCTCCTCCACCTCCCTGGCTGTCCGAAACTCTGCGGGCTCATAGAACAGAGTTGCGGGCAGCTGAGAGAAAATGGAGAAAATCTGACTCTGCTGATGATCTCTCTCACTACCTCCACCTCCTCTCATGTTTCACCTCTACTGTGTCAGCAGCCAAATCTGCCTTCTATCTTACAAAGATCAACTCTTCCGCCTCCAACCCCAGGAAACTTTTTTCCATGTTCTCCTCCCTCCTCAACCCTCCCTCCCCTCCTCCTCCCTCCTCCCTCTCAGCAGATGACTTTGCCACCTACTTTACAAAGAAGGTGAAGGACATTACCTCCTCTTTCACCCCTGCTTCTTCCCTCACTCCCCCTTCACCCACCCCTACCAGCCTTACCTGCTTTAACCCCCTCTCCTCTGAAGAAGTCAACAGGCTTGTGACATCCAACCATGCCACCACCTGCCCCCTTGACCCAATCCTGTCCTCTCTTCTCCAAGACATCTCGGGCGACATCCTTCCCTTCCTCACCACCCTAACTAACACCTCCATCACTTCAGGCCTGTTTCCGACTGCCTTCAAGACCGCCAGAATCAAGCCACTCCTTAAGAAACCCACCCTGGACACCACCGACGTCCGACACTACAGACCTGTGTCTCTCCTATCATTCCTCTCCAAAACCATAGAACGTGCTGTCTCCACCCAACTATCATCCTATCTCTCCGAGAACAACCTGCTCGACCCTCATCAGTCAGGCTTCAAAGCGGCGCACTCCACGGAGACGGCCGCTGCTTGCAGTATCAGAGTCGCCTTCGCGACGTCCAGAAAGCTCTTCCCTCTCATCCCGTGCTCGATCCTCCTTGACCTGTCCTGCCGCTTTCGACACGAGTGAACCACACCCAATTCTTCCTCTCCACCCTGGCCAGAGCTTGGCGATCATGGGAACTGCATTATCCATGGTTTCAGCTCCTACCTCCACAGATCGCACTTATCAGGCTCACAGTGGAATGGCTCCCTGTCCAGACCCATGCACCCTTGACACCGGAGTACCCAAGGCTCAGTACTGGGACCCCTTTCTGTTTTCTTTATACATTAGATCTCTCGGCTCTGTAATCCAATCCCACGGGCTTTCTCCTACCCAATGCTATGCTGATGACCACCCAACTGTTTCTTCTCCTTCCCCCCCTCAGGCACCCACCATCGCAACCACGCATATCAAAAGTGCCTGGACCGATCATCAGCAGATGGACGCCGCCAACCACCTTGAAGCTCAACCTCGAACAAGAAC
The DNA here is from genome assembly GCA_002895965.2 of Coryphaenoides rupestris. Classification (NCBI taxonomy): domain Eukaryota; kingdom Metazoa; phylum Chordata; class Actinopteri; order Gadiformes; family Macrouridae; genus Coryphaenoides; species Coryphaenoides rupestris. Next base: position 32,578 of record PIJE02002020.1, on the reverse strand, counting down.
TGAGCTTCTCTCATTAACGTGGTAAAGGACTGCCCTCAGATGGATCCTACTTGTCACCAGTCGGAGGACATCGAAGTCTCCCCAATGCCACCCACGGCAGGGAACCTGGTGTGGTACTGGGATGAACCAGCTTCCTGCAACGCCGAATCATTACCTCTGTGGCCTGATCCTTGTAGATATGCTCTCTACAACATGCTGCTAGATCTGGCCCCTTCTCACACTGTGGACAGGGCCGGAGAGACTCCCAGCCTCACAGTCCAAGCCCCTTACAAGGGGGGGGCGCATCCAGAACGCTAGGAGCACGCCCTCCGTGGTTGTCAACCTACCTAAATTCTCCCATGTAACCCCCCTCTTCCGCAACCTCCACTGGCTCCCGGTAATCGCTCGCATTCGATTCAAGACACTGGTACTGACTTTCATGGCTGTCAACGGAAACCGCGCCCTACCTACCTCCAAAACATTAGTCCGACCCTACGCCCCAGCCCGAGCACTCCGCTCGGCCAACTTCTGCCAAACGACTGGTACCGCCTTCACTAAAAACAGCCAAACATCGCTCTTCCAAGTCCCAACTCTTCACGGTTCTGGCTCCGCAGTGGTGGAATGAGCTCCCGGCTCATGTCAGGACGGCCGGGTCGCTCGCCAGGCTTCCGCAAGAGACTCAAGACTCCACCTGTTCAGAGTTCACCTGGACTCTACATAACCCCCCCCAGCACTAAACCTGCGTGTTTATATGTCTTAACATTTATTAATGGCACTTAGCATTGTTGTTCGTTCTCAGATGTTGTAGCATGCTTAGAATCACACGCCTGCCCAGCTACTTATGCAGGCAACTTGGCAATTATGAAACTCGTTCTATTCGTCTCGTAAATATGAATACTCGAAAACAGCTCTATTCTTATCTTCAGGTACCACAGTGATATATTGCTGCCTCTCCTTCAACAAATGTACTCTTTGTAAGTCGCTTTGGATAAAAGCGTCTGCCAAATGCCCTAAATGTAAATGTGAATGTAAATATAGATCACTGACTAGGTCACCGCCGCCACATCGTTCAGGCCTTGAGTCGAGCGGCTACAATGGAAGCATTTATTAAGCCTTGTCCAGTATGCATTCCAAAGCCAACGTCTATATATTTTTACACTTTGGATAGCGACACAATCAATATTTAACTGCTTGTTTGCCTGTTGGAGGGCTGCCTTTGACATTAAAGTCATGAGTTTATAATAGTACCCCCCTTTTTCCCCCTGACAATACATGACGATAAAGTTAAGTTTTACCAGTCTTATGAGCTGGTATGGGTTAGCAATGGTCGCTTCCTGTCAACCCCTTGCTCTCCGAATTCTTCCGTGATTGCTGACCGAGTAAGCAAGTCTCTCAGGAACAGAGACAGCATTCTTTGTTCGTCCCTCTCTCCTCACACACACGCACACGCACACACAAAGAACAAGGTAATTAAGTGTGAGATATTCCCAAGAAGTTGCTTCATCCTGCACTGATGAGGATGAGGAGGATGATGATGATGGTGGTGATGATGGGAAGGAGGTTGAGAGAGTGGGCAATCTTGCTTGCTTTATTTCTCTGCTTTCTTGGTTTGAAGTTCCCTCTTTGAACCGCAGTGTAATTCTGCTCATTATTGAGCAAAACATGCACACAAACACACACACACACACACACACACACACACGCACACGCACACGCACACGCACACACACACACGCCTGAAATGCATTTTGGTCTTGTTCTGCAATTGGCCGCATGTCTGATAGCCCACCAGGATAAGATGGTGTCCGTAATGACAATATAATTACCTGTATCTGGCTCCACAATGGCCAAGGAGCCCCCATTCAATGCCCTGCATAATACAGGGAGATGCTGATCACCGAATTTGGTCCTATCCGTGAATTTGCCACTTCCTGTCCCTTTAAAAGCCAAGTGACAGGACTATTAATCTGAGGAGGAGGAGGAGGAGGAGGTGACGAGGAACGCGCTCATGGAGGACAATCGCGGTTCAGATGGACGCGATGCCGCTGGGCGTGCAGAAGCAATGGCCAGGGGGTAGAATAATAATAACTAGAAACTCGTTCCGTCTGCTTCTGTTAATGGCCCATTTAGCAAGTCAGGGAGAAAAGGACTGTGACAAAAATGACCTGGTGTCTATTTAATACACCAGAAAGCATTTGGCTTGGATGCAGATATCACGCTAGTTCATTATACCCCACAAATTGGCTCCAGTGTCCACCCTAGTGGGTTTGTATTGGCACTGGACCAAAGATACAGTGACTATTGAGAAACCCTTCCCACACATGAATGGAAAGCGTCCCAGTGTACACGGATATGCTTATATTTTCAACAGTTCCAGAATACTTCCTGTACCATCAGTTTGCCTCGTAATGTGACGACCATGACTATTAACATCATTGAACTTTTCATTGGAAACAAGAATACTGGTCACAAAAAGAAAAGCTAAGCAAGAGCATAAGTGTACACCAGAACAGCATTTTTGCGCAAGCCTTTCATGGTGGGTACTTCCACACCACTAAAGTGATGGAGTGTGTTTGTAGAACAGAACGTCCAACGTATCGCTACTTTCAACGTATCGCTACTTTCACATTGACTCCCCAGACTGTAAAAGTGCAACAGATTTCCTGGACATACTCAACTGTTTCAGCTTCACCCAACACGTGAATTTCCCCACCCACAGCCGTGGACATATCCTGGACCTGGTTTGCTCTTCTGGCCTCCATATCAACAGCATCTCTAACACCGACGTCACCATCTCCGACCATCTGGCCATCATACTGGACATCGACATTCCCACCCCCCAACCCAAACAAGATCGCACAATAGCCTTCCGTAATCTCAAATCCATCTGCCCTATCTCCCTCTCCACCTGTATATCAAACACTATATCTGACTTCACCCTCCCTGTTAACCCAGCTCCCATGGACCTTGTCAACCTCTACAACCACACCCTGTCTACCTGCCTCAACCAGCTTGCCCCCATAAAAACAAAAACCGTCACATTCACTCAGTCTGCCCCCTGGTACACCCCCGAACTACATGCTCTCAAAAAACAACGGAGACAGCTAGAACGCTTATACAAGAAAACCGGACTCACTGTACACACCCTGGCCTACAAAGAACACATTCACCAGTACAAGTCTGCACTCAACAAAGCCCGCTCCACCTTCTACTCCGGCATCATACACTCCGAATCCTCCAACCCCCGCACTCTGTTTTCCACCATAAATAAGCTCCTCAAACCTCTGGACAATATTTCAACCTCATTCACCCCGGAAAAGTGCAGCAACTTTTTCTTTTTTCCAAAATCGAAAACATCCACAAGTATAAACACACAACCAACAGTCCAGATACTTCCCTGTACCATCAGTTTGCCTCGTAATGTTGACTACAATGACTTATTAACTCATTGAACTTTTATTGGAAACAAGAATACTGTCACAAAAAGAAAGCTAAGCAAGAGCATTAAGTGATACACCAACAAGCATTTTTGCGCAAGCCTTTCATGGTGGTACTTCCACACCACTAACAGTGATGGAGTGTTTGTAGAATAGAACGTCCACGTTTGATTCGCTACTTTACAACGTATCGCTACTTTCACATTGACTCCCCAGACTGCTAAAAGTGCAACAGATTTCCTGGACATACTCAACTGTTCAGCTTCAAAACCAACCGTGACTTCCCCACCCACACCGGTGGACATATCCTGGACCTTTGGTTTGCTCTTTGGCTCATATCCAACAGATCTCTAACACCGACGTCACACTCCGACCATCTGGCCATCATACTGGACATCGACGTTCCACCCCCAACCCAAACAAGATCGCACCAATAGCTCCTAATCTCAAATCCCATCTGCCCCTATCTCTCCCTCTTCCCACCTGTGTATCCAAACACTTATCTGACTTCACCCCCTGTTAACCCAGCTCCCTATGGACCTTGTCACCCTCAACACCACACCCTGTCTACCCTGCCTCCAACCAGCTTGCCGCCATGAAAAACAAACAACCGCTCACATTCACTCAGTCGCCCCCTAGGTACACTCCCGAACTAACATGCTTTCAAAAAACACGGAGACAAGCTAAGAACGCTATATACAAGAAAAAACCAGACTCACTGTACCACACCCTGCCTACAAAGAACACATTCACCAGTAAAGGTATGATCAACAAAGTTCCGCTCCACCTTCTACTCCGCATCAATAACATCTCTCTCTT
>PIJE02002020.1:3047-28318 GCA_002895965.2 Coryphaenoides rupestris | reverse complement strand
TTGAAAATATAAGCATATCCGTGTACACTGGGACGCTTTCCATTCATGTGTGGGAAGGGTTTCTCAATAGTCACTGTATCTTTGGTCCAGTGCCAATACAAACCCACTAGGGTGGACACTGGAGCCAATTTGTGGGGTATAATGAACTAGCGTGATATCTGCATCCAAGCCAAATGCTTTCTGGTGTATTAAATAGACACCAGGTCATTTTTGTCACAGTCCTTTTCTCCCTGACTTGCTAAATGGGCCATTAACAGAAGCAGACGGAACGGATTAAATAGTAGCCAAAACAAAGCTCTCATTCAGGCAGGACTCTATCAAAGCAGGTTCTACACGAGGACGCAGTGTTCTCCAAAGAGCGGCGAGAGAAAGAGAACCAAAGGTTCCCCTCAGCGCTTTGGACGGGCGAGCAGGAAAGGCAGATGAAAGTGAATCATTGGAAAGTTGAGACTTGTCTTTTAGGGACCCTTGGGTGCAAACTGTTTTGGCGCTTGGCCGTGGAGCGAGGGAGCGAGCAAGCGTGCGAGCGAGCGCACGAGCGCGAGAGGCCAGTGTGGAGATGAAGGCGTCGGCAAGCCCCCGCGGTCTGGGCCAGAGGCGGCCATGGCTACGGCAGTACCTCTTTGCGACGTGCAATCAAAGGGCCGGGGGTGGGGCGCAGGGGGGGTTGAGTAATGGATTTCCTCTGTAAATATGTCCAAAAGACAAATCATTTTTCTCTGTAAAAGCAAAGACAACTTTATTTATTTAGTTGCTTTATTTTTTATCAATAGACGTGTGTACACCCGCCCCCCCCATCCACCCCACCCCCCCTCCCTCCCAAACGTCCTCTTGGCCAACGGATTTATGCGTGACGATGATCCAAGAGTCTTTTGTGGTGTGTTTTGGTTTTTTTTTCTCCTCGGCAAATACACAAGGGAAAACTTTCATAAAAATCCCAATTTTCTTTAAAACTATTTAATGCGTCAACCTTCCCTGACTGTGTCGCTCATACAGTGAGAGAGGACTTGGCCCCTTCCGCCTGTGAGCACAGTGGGCTGAGGAACTGAGGAACAATAGCCGCAGTCCTGTTCCCATATCAAACCTCTCACACGGAGCAGGAAACTGTCATCTCCGCTCTGACACCAAACATTATGCAAATAGGGGCCCTGTAGGACTAGACTTATTAAACTCTCGCCTGCAGCTATAAGCAGAAGAAAAATACCCATAAATTAGGAGCCGATCGTGTATTTTTAGACCAAAAATAAGAACGTGTGTTAAAGATAATGTTTAACATAGTGCCTGAGGGAGGGTTGCACATGTCCAGAAATGTTATCGTTCACGGCCAAATCATGAAGTGATTTGGTTGTAAACGATGATATATATATTTATTGTACACAGGATGCATTAAACGGCTGGAATGATTGTGATGATGTTCACGAGGGTTTTAATTCACAAATAGGTCCATACAATGTTTAATGAATACAAACTTCTCAACAGAGTAGGCTACTGTTTCTTCTCGTGGGAAAGCTTCACTGGGTGGCCCTGAAGACACTACATACATACCTACGTACATACTTACATCTTAATATTATAACTTTGTTATAATATTTAACATTATTATCTGGTCAGTCATCATTATTATTATACGACTAAAGACAGTGCCAGTCAGGCCCTCAACATGTGACCGTGTTAAAAACTCTTCCTCCCCTTCCTGTCTTTTGTATGGGGGGGGGAAGGGGGCGTGATACACACATAGCTAGTAAAACAAAATAACTAGACCCAATAAAATGCTAGGAGGAAGAAAGAAAAGACTAATCTAGGGGGAATTCATGTTTCATTGTTATTTACGGCGAATCACGCACGAAACCAACCAGACGCGCAAAGCGCACGCGTACTGCTGCGGGCGTACGCGCTTTACTTCCCGAGCTCGCTGCTTTGCTACAGACAATCCAGAACCTGAACCTGAACCAGAACCCGAACTCCAGCCACAGTAGATGACCGCTCGAAACTGCGCACAACAATCAGTGTACCAGCCTACCCAGTGGACTGTACCGACATGTAAACTGATCAAGTTAGCATACATCTATGTGGACATTCCCACTTGTGATGTCACTAGAAGGTAGTCACATGGCGCTTGTGACACGGCTTGCAATGGCTAATCACACTCACACCTGGTGGGAAGATAGGGGACCTTTATTGCTATAGAATGAGCCTGATCACACGTGTCCAGAGCACACTTGATGGAGATATAGCGAGACAAACCGTGATGAGGATCAGGAACGTTGTGATGATGATTTTGCTGAAGTGTGTCCATTCTCGATCTTGTTGTGTTGTTGCCAGGGATGCATCCGAATTTGAATATGTTATTCGAGAAAGCACACATAATGTAATATATTAATTTAATGTAAACAGATAATTATTTGATCCGAATATTCAGCAAAAAAAAAGTCAGCTCCATGCCTGAACTGTGGATTTACCACTGTTCATTCAAATTAATTCATATTGTTGTGGATGGCAACAAGATACAAATATCCTTTCTGTTTGCAGCATCAGACTTTGATTTCACCAATGTCTAATTCACACTATGCTTTGAGGGGACAAAAATTGCATTGCCAGCGAATATTAGTTTAGATAATACAACTTTACCCAATATAAGATGACTTCCGGTATAAACGACACCCACTCCTGGTCTTCTATCCAAATACAGATACAGTTACAGATTGTATTGTGTTGGTTGAACAGATACAGATAGAGATTCAGATACAGATACAGATAATGAAGTTGCTGTGCACCTCTAGTTATATTGCCAGCAAGTTACTGTCTCTTTTTGCTCAACCAGAAATGGACCCTAGTCCCTAAACCTGACCCTAACTGTAACCCTAACCCTAACTCAATGAATACATATCAGTAAATAGTAGTGTTGGGGGGTTTGAGTTACTTAAAAATAGATACATTATATTATATGCAAGGATTATATTGACTACATTGCAGACGCAGAAGCCTCCTTTCCATCCATCCATCCATCCATCCATTTTCGACCGCTTATCCGGGGCCGGGTCGCGGTGGCAGCCGGCTAAGCAGGACCCCCCAGGCTTCCTTCTCCCCAGCCACACTCTCTAGTTCCTCCTGGGGGGTCCCGAGGAGTTCCCAGGCCAGACGAGATATATAATCCCTCCAGCGGGTTCTGGGTCTGCCCCGGGGTCTCCTCCCAGTTGGACGTGCCCGGAAAACCTCCAAAGGGAGGCGCCCGGGAGGCATCCTAATCAGATGCCCGAACCACCTCAGCTGACTCCTTTCAATGCGGAGGAGCAGCAGCTCTACTCCGAGCTCCCTCCGGATGTCTGAGCTCCTCACCCTATCTCTAAGGCTGAGCCCAGCCACCCTGCGGAGGAAACTCATTTCGGCCGCTTGTATCCGCAATCTCATTCTTTCGGTCACTACCCAAAGCTCGTGACCATAGGTGAGGGTTGGAACGTAGATGGACCTGTAAATCGAAAGCTTCGCCTTCCGGCTCAGCTCCCTCTTCACCACAACGGACCGGTACAGCGCCCGCATCACTGCAGACGCTGCACCAATCCGTCTGTCCATCTCCCGCTCCATTTTGCCCTCACTCGTGAACAAGACCCCGAGATACTTGAACTCCTTCGCTTGAGGCAGCAACTCACTCCCAACCCGGAGGGAACACTCCACCGTTTTCCGGCAGAGAACCATGGCCTCAGACTTGGAGGTGCTGACTCTCATCCCGACCGCTTCACACTCGGCTGCAAACCGCCCCAGTGCATGCTGGAGGTCACGGTCTGATGTAGCCAACAGAACCACATCATCTGCAAAGAGCAGAGATGCAATTCTGAGGTCCCCAAACCGGACACTCTCCTCACCTCGGCTGCGCCTTGAGATTCCGTCCATGAAGATCACGAACAGAACCGGTGACAAGGGGCAACCTTGGCGGAGTCCAACACCCACTGAGAACATGCTTGACTTTGTGCCGAGAATACGGACGCAGCTCGCACTTTGTTCGTACAGGGACCGAATGCGAGAACGAAAAGAGTCCCCTGACATCTACCTCATCATCATCATTACCTTTCCCTTAGTGACAGGTGCTCTACAAAAAAATCCAAAATACAGAACTCTTCCTGCCTAGCGTCCAAGTAAATGTCTCACTTATTAAGATCCTTATCGACTGTTTTTCCGCTGCTCAACGGGAGTGGCAGCAGACCTGTTCGTGGAGGAGAAAAAAAAAGAATCAGAAGCGTTTGCACGGCACGACATGTTTGCCATTACTTTTTCCCCCTCCAGTGTGCACGGAGGCAACGGCGGCAGCAACGGTTAAACATTATATCCCCCTGCCACCCTTCACTGTAGATCGCCAAGAACCTTAGACTTCCTGTCTGTCTCAAGTAGAGCCACCCTTGCGACGATGTCTTCATTTCCTGGCCATCTGAAATGCATTGGAGGTAGGCTAATGGACGTTCCCCCGCCCACAAGCAGATGAAACAGGGATAATTTTTGATCACACAACACACACACACACACACAAATAGATGCCGCTTTGATAGCAGCTGATTGTGTTCACTTTGATGAATAGGCTTAGCGAATGAAAATGTATGATGTATCTGCGGAAGCAAGGCATTTTGGGCACATGTTTTGTTGCGGTGTCAGTTTGGGCTGCAGCGTAGTGTAGTGTAGTGTAGTGTAGTGTAGTGGGATAGAAACATTGATGATGTTTCTCACAGCACAAACAGGAACCTCCTGTCTGGAGTCGCAACAATAACGACTTGCGGCGCTCAACGACAGCCAGCTTAATGAAACTTCTCTCTGTCCTCCCTAGGAACACACAGGATCTCCCCCCTCGCCACAGCCTCAGCCTCAGCCTGGCCACCGCTGGATGGGTGGATGGGTGGATGGAGGAGTTTTCCACCATCTTCTTTGTGGGCCCCCCCCCCCCCTCCGAGAGGCCTCTGCCAAGTCCTTGTGGCTTGGCATGGCGAAGGCGTCTGGGACCATATCTGAATAACTGCAGACACTTTGTAGAACATTTGAAGGGCACGCAGCCCCCTGATTTGCTGCACCCAGAGCTGCGGGTGTGCTGGTTTTGCGCACAAGCGTTGATAAGGCTGTTATAGTGCGTTTCAGAGGCTATTTATGACTGGCAAATTTCTGCCCATAGAAAGTGGGTGGGGGGTTTTGCCGAGACCAAGGGGGGGGGGCTTGACAGAACCCAACGCCCCCCCGGCACCCTTGTAATGCCTGCCAGGCCCTTATTGGATAATCAGGCAGGGAGGATTCACATTTGTAGAAATGGCGTCCGAGATCAGCGCAGCTTTGTGATGTCCTGGCATGGCGTGGCGCGGCGGCAGCACAAGGGGGTTCGGGGCAACCTAATCTGCGTGTGCGTGTGTGTGTGTGTGTCTGCGTTTCTCTGGATGATAATGGCGCATATTCCAGCAGGACCTCGTAACTCCATTATGTCTGGGCAACACTGTAATTCCTTTACCATGAATCCGACAAAACTTAAAGGACGGTTCCTCTTCTTGATTAGGGATATACCATGTGTTCTCTCTGTCTATTTCGTCCATATTCGTCCATCCATGCGAATACGTGTGTCTCTGTGTCTGTGCTTATAGAGGTAGTCACTTAACATTTTGGATAACAAACACAATCAGGTCGTCCACAGACGGGCCTCCCATCTTTTGTCTCCAGTCATCCCACAAAGTGATGATGAATGCAAGACCACAGTATGCTGCCTTGACGGTAGAGCCTCGCCACAGACCTTGATTGCCTACACTCTCCAAGGACAGCGACTGGGCAAGAAGAGGGGATTCCGACCACAGAATTAACCTCATCGCAGATTATCGTACACGTCGGGGTATCAAGTGCTGGGGTAAACATTCAGGGGAGGAGTCAGGACAGATTGAGGTTGTTTATATCCGGGGCTGTTTAATGCATTAACTCTTTCTATAGGTTGAGTGAGTTGAGTTGAGCGACAGGAAATACACTGCAAGGTATCACGGACAAACCACAATGACGTCTGCTGTTTCCAGGTCCACTGTCGATGTCAGGATCGGCATTTTCACACTTTTGAATTTGCCTGGTGTTTTGTGCATCGGCCTATGAAAATTATTCTACAAGCTTTTTCAATGTTAATTGTTCAAAGTGTAATGAGGAAATTATTTTAAAAAGTAACAGGCCGGATTACACCATATATTTAGCATCATGTTATGGGCCGGATTAGTAAGGTCCCAGGGTCGGTTCTGGCCCCCGGGCCGGACGTTTGAGACCCTGTTGCAGTGGATTCGCCTAATGGTGCAATTGTGAAATGAGTGCTGAGGTGTTTTTCTGTGTGTGGGGTTCACAGTGATACGACACTGCAGGATTATGTACAGTACCCATCCCAATACACCGTGCCTCATCGTGCGTCTCCATAGCAACTGCCGTGGGCACGCGGAGCACCCAGATGTGGTGGCGGTTATACAGCAGATCTGAACGACCCCTGACCCCGGCGTTCTCACGTCCCTCAGTCGGGCGCGGCGTGCGATTCTCACGCGGCCTGGAGCAAAACCAGTCTGCAGAACCACCCGCAGACAACTAGTTTGTTGTTGTCTCCGGGTTTTGAAGGATGCCTCAATGGCCGCCCCCTTCTGTTTCCTCCGCTGGGTGTAATAGTTGCATGCGGGGGAGAGAAAAAACAAAACCGTCCTGAATTCACCGCGCATTCCAAGATTGATGTTCCTTATTCTAATTGCGCCGTGATGATCTGCTCTTGCCATCTGCTACTATTTGATCCCGTTTCACGTTGTGAATTATTAGTATTAGGTCTATTGAGTTCTTTTTTTTTTTTCTTTGTGAGATTGAATACGTTTTATTTGATGTTAATAAGAGCCGCACCTTAATATATCGAGCGGATGAAAGGAAATAAACACACACACGCACATACACACACACACATACTGTACATACACATAAACATACACACATGCAGGCACACACACGCACACACACACACACACACACACACATACACGAACATACACATACACACACACATACACACACATGCAGGCCCACATTGTGGCAAGACGGACTCTCCGGCCCCTCCCTCCCGAGCCCCAGGGATCGCAGCTGTCACCAAGCGGATAATCAAGAGGCCAAGTGGTGACAGCTGCGGCCGATAAGACTGCAGAGGAGGACCAACGGTCAGCATCAGGGGGACCGAGGTGGACATTGTCGAGGAATATAAGTACCTGGGTGTTCACATAGACAATAAAATGGACTGGACTAAAAACACAGAGGCCCTGTATAAGAAAGGTCAGAGTCGCCTGTATTTCCTACGGAGACTCAGATCTTTCAACGTCTGCAGGACCATGCTGCAGATGTTCTATCACTCTGTGGTGGCCAGCGTCATCTTCTACGCTGTTGTGTGCTGGGGCAGCAGGGTGAAGGCAGCCGACACCAACAGACTCAATAAGCTCATCAGGAAAGCTGGTTCTGTCCTGGGAGTGGAATTGGAGTCTTTGGTAGAGGTCTCGGAGAGGAGGATGCTGAGTAAACTACTCCGTATTATGGACAACGCCTCCCATCCCCTTCACGCCACACTGGTGTCATACCGGAGCACCTTCAGTCGTAGACTGAGACTACCAAGGTGCACCACAGAACGCCACAGGAGGTCCTTTCTGCCTGTGGCCATCAAACTCTATAACTCCTCCCTATAACTCCCCCGACAAGACAATGAACACAGCAATGTATTAAGACACAGTTCGTAAACTACACCTCGTTATACATGACACTTCCGCTTATGATGTCATTGACATATAATTTGTACCCCAAAACTTTTTTCTCCTAAGGGTTTTTTATGGGGCGGATACGGCGTGATCTTTACTCTTTTCTTGTAATTGGGCCATTAGAACAAGAAAGGAGAAGTTCATCAAGTCGTACCCAGTAACAAAGGACTCAGTCTCTGATTAGAACCACTATGTGGTCAGAGTAACCGACTCCTGAGTTACACTATATAAGGTATAACGATTGATTGATTGTGTGATTATTGAATAATCAATGAGGGAGTATGGTCTTTATGCCAATTGTTTTCGCTGTCTGAATATCTTATCTTGCCCACATATTTGTATATTTAACTGTAATTTGCACATACGTTAGTTATTTATCAATCTGTGGTTTTTGTACTGTATCGCTATGCAACCTGGCACAAGAATTTCCTTCGGGATTAATAAAGTTCTATTCTATTCTATTCTATTCTATTCTAACCCTTGCCTGCCTGACTACCCTCCCGCCTGCCTTGCCCTGGACCGTATGAGACTTCTTCCCGGTGTGATAACCCCTGCTGATGGACTACGACTACTCACTTGGATTACGGACTCTGTACAGATAGTGATTATATTTCCCTTCCCCTGTGTGGTAAATAAAGACTCTTATTGCATTGAATGCTTGGGTGGGACAATTGGATTATTACTTCAGTTGGGTGCACATTCAACAATACACGGGAGTGTGCCACAATATATACTTTTTGTTTTTCCTAACTGTTTAGCATTAACAGTTAGCAAAGTTGTAGTTTGACAACCCTGGCGTCTACTGCATTGTATTCAGTTTGGAAGTTTGGTAACAGTCACTCACAGTTCACGGGGTCGACAAGAGCCAATCTTCTGTGTGTTGTAGAAATGTCATTATTTGAGAGTTGTTGTCCACACACACACACACATACACACACACATATGCGCTTTCACAACCCCCCTGCTCTATATACAACAGCCAAGGGACCCCCCCCCCCCCGCCCGATTAGTGATGCTCTCCATCTATAGTGCTGGGGGTGGACTTTTTCGATCACATGATCCCTGACTAAGTGGCAGACCTCCGGGAGCACCCAGCAAACGCAACCCCACCCCACCCTACCCCCCTCCCCCCCCCCCCCCCCCCCCCCCCCCCCCCTGATTACAGAATAACTCAACGCTCTTCCACTGGGCCTTATATCAAATAAACCCCGGAAACGGAGAACACCAACACAGCTGGCCAGCGTGCGACTTTGTGACACTTTAGCAGCGTCTGATCAAATCACGTCGACTAACTTTACTTTAACCCGTTGCATTTTTCCGTCTCGGCAGAGAAGGTGGAGCGCCTGGTTCTCCTGTGTCCTGAGGGGGAAAACATTACAGGACGGGCGAAAGGAGCCAAGGAGGAATTCTGGAATCCAAAGTGCGGTGGCTGTGGCTATTACCAAAGCCAGAGACGAGAGAGAGTTATGTTTACCCTTCCCCTCCACCCATGGTTAACCCGTGGCGGTTCTCTGCTGGCATAATAAAATACCTGAGCCGCCGCCACGTTTCTCGGCGCTGATGCGTTTTAGCATCGCGCCGTTAAAACAAAGACAGACCGGAGACAAAGGAGAGGGAGGAGAAGGAGGTGAAGGAGACAGGCGGACGGACAGACAGACGAGAGAGGCATGAAAGTGGCCTCCTTTCTCCTCCCCTCTCCCCCAACCCCACTCCCCAACCTCCACCACCTTCTTCTTCGTCTTCGTCTTCTTCTTCTGTTGTGTTTTTTATACCCTGGCTGACGAACGGGACACGCCTAAAAACGGAAAATGTCCCCGGTGGCCAGTGTCAGTTGTGCGTTGAGATTGTGGTGGTTGGTGCGGGCCTAAGGATTAGGTGTTCCAAGGAAGAAAGATTTCTTGGCTCCCCCAAACCCCCAGAGGGGCCTTGGGAATGGCCAGTGTGCCCCTCCAACCCCCACAAAGCCCTTTCCTCCCTGCGCCCTCTCTCTCGCTCTCTCGCTCTCTCTCCTGGGCCCTGGTGTACAGCAGCAGGCCATGTTGGTATGCAAAACTTGATGGTGGCCAACAAAACAGTGCAGTGAGCAGAAGTATGCCAGCCAAGCAGAGACAGAAACAAAGCAGGGATCGGGCAGAGAGAGAGAGAGAGAGAGAGAGAGAGAGAGAGAGAGAGAGAGAGAGAGAGAGCGCGAGAGAGCGAGAGAGAGAGAGAGAGCAGACTTGAGAAGGGGAAATCGAGGGACAGATATGCAGAGAACAGCACCACCTACAGGCCACACCGCAAACACACGTGCGCCATATTTGCGTCTCCTGGTGTCCCCACCGCGAATCATTTAACGTGCCTTTTCTATATGCAGGCAGTAAAGTTAGTTAAAGTCTTAAGTTGTTGCGTTTCAATGTTACTTTTCCATCAGGGGAAACGGCTACAATAATCTCTAATTTCCCCCAAAAGCTTTTCTATTTAACCTTGGATAGGTGAAATACAACGACTGGAGAGCTGTCATCACCTCTGCCTCCCTCCCTCCCTCTCTCACCCTCCCTGGTCCAGAGGTTGCTCGTGTTACCGTTGCTGTCAGCTGCAGTGTTTACCTCTGTGTTCTCCACTGCTTTTGTACCCTGCTTCCTTTTTGTGAAAGATTGGTTTGGCCCTCCGATCGAGGCTTAAAGTCAAAGGGGGGAGGTACTTTACTTTAGACTGTGACGTCGCTAAACTCACTAATAGAAAAACAAACCCAAACCGAAAAAGAAAATCACTTTGTTTGTGTTTGTGTCCGGTAACGGTCACCTAGCTTAGCATGGGTCCGTAACGCTCGTACGACAAATGCTTTTCTTTTCAAACTCTTCTCTCTCTTTCTCTTGCTACTTCTGCCCTCTACTTTCTCCTCCTCCTCTCTCCCTTTCTTCTTTTTTTCTGTGCCAACTGCAACAACACAGCGTCCTGAAGACCAAGGCGATCCAGACGGCTGACCTAAACGAAGCACCCCGCCGCCCCCAACACCACCACCACCACTCCTACCGCAAAGAGGCAAATATTTACCCTGTCCTCTTCGCCCCTTGCCCATCATGGCTGCCACCCTCCCCCCTTTATAGTGGTGCAAACTGTACTGCATGTGTCCTCACCCTACTTCCACGCGAGTGTCAGGGCCCCTTACTTAGAAGTATCGAGTACAGAGAGAAGTCCCCGTCAAGGGAAACATATATACTGTACATCGGTCGATAAACGCCGACCGACTCCTCGCGAAATTCCCCGCGGAGTAGCAACTGAATCTCCGCCAAACCGTGTATAGCGCTATAGCGGCAGAACAAGCATGAGAATGTGTGGGCTTGAAAACACATCTTACACGTCTTACAGAATAGCGATGACGGTGGCTGCTCGCCCGCCCGCCACGATTTTTTATTTGTCAAAAGTTCCGCTCAAACTTCATTAGCGCACACCGCCGCCAACAAACTTCTAGCACCGCGGACCAAGGAGGCTATGGCTACTACTGCAGATGACAAGACGCTAAGTCAAGTAGTAGCTGCTGCATTGTGCCTATGGGGCCTCTGCACTTCCGTGGAGAGTCCCCCCCCTCTCCGCCCCTACCCTCCGTCGAGCCCCACTTAACAAGAGAGGTCTTGTGTGGAGACAAAGTCTATTAGCCGGGGCCGCCTTAGCGCTCAGTGAGAGATGCACGGGTGGACCGAGGAGCACAGATGGCGGAGTATGTGATCCATCCAGGGGATAAGACCAGATCGGGGGGGTTCCTGGTGGAAAAGCGGTGAGAGCGACGCGCGGAGATCCCGACGCGCGGAGATCGACCCGTAGGAGGCGTCCTGAGCCGGCGAGGACTCTTAAGGCTTTTCCATACTCCGCGAGACGTCTCGTCTCGCACCTAGTGCCCCGCCCACAAAATGACGTCATTTTCGTCTCGCAGACCTAGGTCAGGTGTTCTCGCAAGTTATTCTCGACACATCAGCCCGGCCGAACTTTGTTCTTGCGTCTTGTCCGAGAACTATTGTGTGATTGGTCAATTATGGAAGTGGGCGTGGTTAAAAACGCCGGCGCGGAAAAGTTTGTACAGGAATGGATAGTTTTGAGGAACAGCTGGCCGAGGCCGTGAGAAAGTACGAACATCTATATAACACGTCCTGTCATAATTATAAAGACATGTATTGTTGTTGTTTTGTTTTATTTCTGATTCCCACAATGCTTTGCGCGTGTGACGTGTGCTGCTGTGGGCGGGGCCTTTGAGGAGTGTCTCGCGGAGTATGAAATGTCCAGTGCGGCGAGAACTTTTTTCTTGTTCTCGCAGACCTAGGTGCGAGACGAGACGTCTCGTCTCGCACCTAGTGCCCCGCCCACAAAATGACGTCATTTTCGTCTCGCAGACCTAGGTCAGGTTTCTCGCAAGACGTTCTCGACACATCAGCCGGCCAACTTTTTCTCGCTCTTGTCCGGAACATTGTGCGATTGGTCAATATGGAAGTGGCGTGGTTACAAACGCCGCGCGGAAATTGTACAGGAATGGATAGTTTTGAAACAGCTGGCCGAGGCCGTGAGAAAGTACGAACATCTATACAACACGTCCTGTCATAATTATAAAGACATGTATTGTTGTTGTTTTGTTTTATTTCTGATTCCCACAATGCTTTGCGCGTGTGACGTGTGCTGCTGTGGGCGGGGCCTTTGAGGACTGTCTCGCGGGGTATGAAATGTCCAGTGCGGCGAGAACTTTTTTCTTGTTCTCGCAGACCTGGTGCGAGACGAGACGCGAGAACTTTCGTCTCGCACCTAGTGCCCCGCCCACAAAATGACGTCATTTTGGTCTCGCAGACCTAGGTCAGGTGTTCTCGCAAGACGTTCTCGACACATCAGCCCGGCCGAACTTTGTTCTCGCGTCTTGTCCGAGAACTATTGTGTGATTGGTCAATTTGAAGTGGGCGTGGTTAATGCGCTTTCCGCCAGCGCAGAAGTTTCCTGCTGTGGGCGGGGCCTTTGAGGAGTGTCTCGCGGAGTATGAAATGTCCAGGGCGGCGAGAAATTTGTTCTTGTTCTCGCAGACCTAGGTGCGAGAACAAAGTTCTCGCGTCTCGCGGAGTATGGAACAGCCTTTACATTATCCCTGCTGATAAGTACCGACGTCCTCTATGCTTGTTATGTAATAAACGGCCCGCCCACGGAGCCTTAACCAGACTGTATCAGTGTTTCCTGTGCGTCGTGCCTATGACTGTAAGCGGGTTGCCACAACATACATACACACGTACACACAGACACACACACACACACACACCCAAGCATACACACACACACACACACACACGCATACACAATTGCCGGGGGGTCATTCGAACCTTAATCTGCGGCGAGGCTAAAGAAACGCCAGCACAACCGACGTCTTACAACCACCCTGGGTTATTTTTTTTTCTCTTCTCCGGGCCGCACCGTGAAATTCACAATCCTCTTAGACAAATAGGTTGGAGATTCAATGAGCAAAAATGGTGATGCGTGTTCCTGGGTGTCCCCCGGGGCACCGTGAATAGAGTTATTCAGCTCGCCTTACGGATTGTCGTGGGGGGATTTAAGAAGTCAGGGGTGGGACCGCTGGTGCTACCAGAGCCGTTGCCGCAGACAATGGGGGAAGCAAAGCGCCGGCCAGGGTTCGAGAGGAAAACATTGATACACTTGAGAATCACAATCAATTCATATACATATTGTGGCAGACGGCCACTAAGGGGCCGACAAAAGAGTGTGGACGACAGTCGGGGGAGCCGCAATTCCCCATTCGGCACCCAGAGGGAGCCGAGGAGACCAGGAATTGGAAAGAGGCAATCAGCCTTATGGAAATTGGCTGCGCCTCGTTAAGGGAACTCGGCGGCAGCCAATCAAGGCCCTGGCTGCAGACAATAAATAGGAGAGGACCTGGGTGGTGGGGAGTTCGAGAGGGTTGGAAGAGGAGGAGGACGTGTTGGAAGTGGAAGTGGAAGTGGAAGTGGAAGTGGAGGGAAGTGGAAGTGGAAGTGGAAGGGAAGTGGAAGTGGAGGAGGAGGAGGAAGGAGAGAAGAGGAGGAAGAGAAGGGAAGAGGAAGAGAGTAGGAAGAGAAGGAGTTGGTGGTGGATTTCAGGAAGCAACCGACTCACCCGAAACCGGTCAGCATCAGGGGGACCGAGGTGGACATTGTCGAGGAATATAAGTACCTGGGTGTTCACATAGACAATAAATTGGACTGGTCTAAAAACACAGATGCCTTGTATAAGAAAGGTCAGAGTCGCCTGTATTTCCTACGGAGACTCAGATCTTTCAACGTCTGCAGGACCATGCTGCAGATGTTCTATCACTCTGTGGTGGCCAGCGTCATCTTCTACGCTGTTGTGTGCTGGGGCAGCAGGGTGAAGGCAGCCGACGCCAACAGACTCAATAAGCTCATCAGGAAAGCGGGTTCTGTCCTGGGAGTGGAATTGGAGTCTTTGGCAGAGGTCTCGGAGAAGAGGATGTTGAGTAAACTACTCCGTATTATGGACAACGCCTCCCATCCCCTTCACGCCACACTGGTGTCATACCGGAGCACCTTCAGTCGTAGACTGAGACTACCAAGGTGCACCACAGAACGCCACAGGAGGTCCTTTCTGCCTGTGGCCATCAAACTCTATAACTCCTCCCTATAACTCCCCCGACAAGACAATGAACACAGCAATGTATTAAGACACAGTTCGTAAACTACACCTCGTTATACATGACACTTCCGCTTATGAGGTCATTGACATATAATTTGTACCCCAAAACTTTTTTCTCCTAAGGGTTTTTTATGGGGCGGATACGGCGTGATCTTTACTCTTTTCTTGTAATTGGGCCATTAGAACAAGAAAGGAGAAGTTCATCAAGTCGTACCCAGTAACAAAGGACTCAGTCTCTGATTAGCCATCTGTGCTCCTCGGTCCACCCGTGCATCTCTCACTGAGCGCTAAGGCGGCCCCGGCTAATAGACTTTGTCTCCACACAAGACCTCTCTTGTTAAGTGGGGCTCGACGGAGGGTAGGGGCGGAGAGGGGGGGGACTCTCCACGGAAGTGCAGAGGCCCCATAGGCACAATGCAGCAGCTACTACTTGACTTAGCGTCTTGTCATCTGCAGTAGTAGCCATAGCCTCCTTGGTCCGCGGTGCTAGAAGTTTGTTGGCGGCGGTGTGCGCTAATGAAGTTTGAGCGGAACTTTTGACAAATAAAAAATCGTGGCGGGCGGGCGAGCAGCCACCGTCATCGCTATTCTGTAAGACGTGTAAGATGTGTTTTCAAGCCCACACATTCTCATGCTTGTTCTGCCGCTATAGCGCTATACACGGTTTGGCGGAGATTCAGTTGCTACTCCGCGGGGAATTTCGCGAGGAGTCGGTCGGCGTTTATCGACCGATGTACAGTATATATGTTTCCCTTGACGGGGACTTCTCTCTGTACTCGATACTTCTAAGTAAGGGGCCCTGACACTCGCGTGGAAGTAGGGTGAGGACACATGCAGTACAGTTTGCACCACTATAAAGGGGGGAGGGTGGCAGCCATGATGGGCAAGGGGCGAAGAGGACAGGGTAAATATTTGCCTCTTTGCGGTAGGAGTGGTGGTGGTGGTGTTGGGGGCGGCGGGGTGCTTCGTTTAGGTCAGCCGTCTGGATCGCCTTGGTCTTCAGGACGCTGTGTTGTTGCAGTTGGCACAGAAAAAAAGAAGAAAGGGAGAGAGGAGGAGGAGAAAGTAGAGGGCAGAAGTAGCAAGAGAAAGAGAGAGAAGAGTTTGAAAAGAAAAGCATTTGTCGTACGAGCGTTACGGACCCATGCTAAGCTAGGTGACCGTTACCGGACACAAACACAAACAAAGTGATTTTCTTTTTCGGTTTGGGTTTGTTTTTCTATTAGTGAGTTTAGCGACGTCACAGTCTAAAGTAAAGTACCTCCCCCCTTTGACTTTAAGCCTCGATCGGAGGGCCAAACCAATCTTTCACAAAAAGGAAGCAGGGTACAAAAGCAGTGGAGAACACAGAGGTAAACACTGCAGCTGACAGCAACGGTAACACGAGCAACCTCTGGACCAGGGAGGGTGAGAGAGGGAGGGAGGGAGGCAGAGGTGATGACAGCTCTCCAGTCGTTGTATTTCACCTATCCAAGGTTAAATAGAAAAGCTTTTGGGGGAAATTAGAGATTATTGTAGCCGTTTCCCCTGATGGAAAAGTAACATTGAAACGCAACAACTTAAGACTTTAACTAACTTTACTGCCTGCATATAGAAAAGGCACGTTAAATGATTCGCGGTGGGGACACCAGGAGACGCAAATATGGCGCACGTGTGTTTGCGGTGTGGCCTGTAGGTGGTGCTGTTCTCTGCATATCTGTCCCTCGATTTCCCCTTCTCAAGTCTGCTCTCTCTCTCTCTCTCGCTCTCTCGCGCTCTCTCTCTCTCTCTCTCTCTCTCTCTCTCTCTCTCTCTCTCTCTCTCTCTCTCTAAGGGATAGCCCTATCCAAGGGCGCCTCTGGGGGTTTGGGGGAGCCAAGAAATCTTTCTTCCTTGGAACACCTAATCCTTAGGCCCGCACCAACCACCACAATCTCAACGCACAACTGACACTGGCCACCGGGGACATTTTCCGTTTTTAGGCGTGTCCCGTTCGTCAGCCAGGGTATAAAAAACACAACAGAAGAAGAAGACGAAGACGAAGAAGAAGGTGGTGGAGGTTGGGGAGTGGGGTTGGGGGAGAGGGGAGGAGAAAGGAGGCCACTTTCATGCCTCTCTCGTCTGTCTGTCCGTCCGCCTGTCTCCTTCTCCTCTGTCTCCTGTCTGTCTTTGTTTTCACGGCGCAATGCTAAAACGCATCAGCGCCGAGAAACGTGGCGGCCGCTCAGCTATTTTATTATGCCAGTAGAGAACCGCCACGGGTTAACCATGGGTGGAGGGGAAGGGTAAACATAACTCTCTCTCGTCTCTGGCTTTGGTAATAGCCACAGCCACCGCACTTTGGATTCCAGAATTCCTCCTTGGCTCCTTTCGCCCGTCCTGTAATGTTTTCCCCCTCGGGACGCAGGAGAACCCGGCGCTCCACCTTCTCCGGCGAGACGGAAAAATGCAACGGGTTAAAGTAAAGTTAGTCGACGTGATTTGATCAGACGCTGCTAAAGTGTCACAAAGTCGCACGCTGGCCAGCTGTGTTGGTGTTCTCCGTTTCCGGGGTTTATTTGATATAAGGCCCAGTGGAAGAGCGTTGTGTTATGTTATGTTATCGGTTGATAGGCTAAACCTTCCGGCATAGGTCAGACACCAACTGTAGAGGAAGGTACGGCCATTTTATTTTTAATTGATGTATTCTGTGTCGTTTTCTTTGGCATTTTGTTGCAAAGGTGGTGTGTATATACTGTATATATATATATATATATATATATACATACATACACTTGACAAGTTGCAGAAAGTAATAATAATAACTTTGTTTATATAGCACCTTGGAAAATGTAGTTTACAAAGTGCTTTGACAGACAAAGCAAAAACAGTGTACTCAGAAGACAATATAACAACAGAAAGCAGAAACAGAAAGGCCAAACAAAAGCAAGAGAAGATTGTGGTAAAGTTAAGACAGCAGTGATTATATTCAGTGAACGGCTCACTATTCACTGATTATATGTTGTTCATATGCACTGCAGTGTTGAATTCATGTCCGACAGGTAAACTGTGGACAGCTGCTGCATCCTGTATGGTTTCTGGACGTTTACACAGCGTGACCGCTACACTTCCCCTCGGGGGTTGACATCTTGTAAACCCAGGACACGGCCGCGTACGACACCGCCAAACGCAGGATGTGTCAGGTGCTTACCTCTGGCCTCTGCGGGGTCAAGCATGACTTAGCCTTCAGTTACTAAACGTGGTTCCACTCTCTCCACTGTTCAGAACTCAGAGGTCAGGAATGTCGGAAACCCAGAGAGTACGTCGACGAGCGCTTGCAGGAGTTCGGTGCGCGCTCACAGTCACAGTGAAAATTGGAACAACGCTGCCAAGCTGCAGGGTTTAAAAACAGATGTGAGGAAGCGAGAGAGAGATGGAGGAATTAAAAAAGAATCAAACAGTACATCACCAAACGAGAACTAATCAACAAAAGTAGCAAAAAAACAAAAAACAAAACACGAATGTACTCAAATACAGTATTTGCGTACACATGGTTTCCATTGAAACGGAAAGAACCGGCGTCACGTTCAAATTTAACGTGAAGTTTTGATGCAGATTGTGATTTTTACGAGAGGGCCGTCGTACTAAAAATTAACAAGCTGCCGAAAGCGTCTTTCTTCTACACATTCAGGTTGGAACTGTGTTCATTTTTTTGTCGACGTTGACACAGTGGGGTCTGGGGTGCGAGGTGAGGGTAAGGACTAATGTATAATTATCTCATGTAAACAGGGGGGCCGCACAGAGACCTAGAGAGGGGGGCCCTGTAGGTTTCATCTAAACCATCGCCTCGCTTGGCTGACACTGATGTTTTATTCCAGAGGGTGAAGAATGAGTTTGTTACAAAACATGAGAAGAAAGAGAGAGATGTTTTGCTGTGTGAGTTTTATCTCTGATACGACCCCATGGTCGGACAGGATCAATTCCACATGCATTATTCACACTTTTGCTTCTTTAAAAACAAAACAAAACCGCAAGATAGAAGCTTGTCTGGTTTAGCTTTACATCTTAACGTGACTGCGTTGAGCAGAAGCTCTAAAATGTCTCCCAGGCTCCCAGATATCAGTTTAGTTTGCATTGCATTATTAGTGGCCATTAATAGAGCTTGAATGATTCGATACTGCTTGCATGTATAGGGGCCAACACAGGACAACACTCATCAACGCCTCATGCTAGAAGTTACGTCACCTCACAGGAGGTCAGAGGTCAGGATCTCTGACCCTAGCGCACAGTGTATGGGTGTTTTCTTTAAACTATGAACTGTAGCTCAACGAACGAGAAACCATTTTAAGGTGTTTTTTTATTCATAGAGTAGCTGTTTGGATTGACAAATAGTTTTATTTGATAGACCCGATTGCTGACGGATTATATGTAACATATATGATGCACAGCCAACATCTTGTTGTTGTTGTAGTTGAAGGTGTTAATCATGGCTGGACCGCAGCAGTCCCGGTTTCCCGCTGCTGGGTCGCAGCCCTCCCCGGTCCCGGCTGGACTACAGCGGCCTCCGGTTCCTGCTGCGAGGTCGCAGCCATCCCTGGTCCCGGTCCCAGCTGGACCGCAGCAGCCATCCCTGGTCCCAGTCCCGGCTGGACTGCAGCGGCCTCCGGTTCCTGCTGCGAGGTCGCAGCCATCCCGGGTCCCGGTCCCGGCTGGACCGCAGCAGCCTCCGGTTCCTGCTGCTAGGTCGCAGCCATCCCGGGTCCCGGTCCCGGCTGGACCGCAGCGGCCTCCGGTTCCTGCTGCTAGGTCGCAGCCATCCCTGGTCCCGGTCCCGGCTGGACCGCAGCAGCCCCGGCCGGTTCCTGCTGCTAGGTCGCAGCCATCCCTGGTCCCGGTCCCGGCTGGACCGCAGCAGTCCCGGTGTCCCGCTGCTGGGTCGCAGCCATCCCTGGTCCCGGTCGGACCGCAGCAGTCCCGGATTCCCGCTGCTGTGTCGCAGCCCTCCCTGGTCCCGGTCCCGGCGGCTAGGTCGCAGCCATCCCTGGTCCCGTTCCCGGCTGGACCGCAGCAGCCCCGGCCGGTTCCTGCTGCTAGGTCGCAGCCATCCCTGGTCCCGGTTCCTGCTGCTAGGCACATTCACAGGAGGTGAAGACGTGGGGCTCTGCAAGGAGTATGTACCGAATATTTAGTTCAGGCCTTAAGACACTCAAGTCATATGAATTAATGTATTCCAATTCCTGTCAACACTATTACATCAACGGTGTGACCTCGCGGCTAGGCAGACATTGGCAACTTGACGAGCGACACTAAGTGAATTAAGGTGATGTTATGTGTTTTTTTTCTTTTTACGAAGGGACGAGTAACTAAGGAACAAGGAAAAAGTACGCCAACGACACAACGACAGTAACCTCTACGTGTGTGAAGAATAAAGTGAACTATTCGCTAACTCACTATTTGCTGAGATCCCGCACCTGTTCCGTGTCGGAAAAGCTGCCAAAGCAACACTGTACATCTGGCGAGGAGTTTCGAAGCGCGCGTGCAAATCAGCCCAAGTTCGAATACATTACCATTTCTTAACATCGCATCAAAAAAGCTGTCAATCCCTGCTCCCCCCCCCCCACCCCCCCCGCCTCCCAGGCCCCGCCCCCTTCCCCCACACTGCTCCACTCCACTTTAGCAGCGATAAACAGTGGATGGGATCCAGATCTCGTCCCATAGTATCCCCATCAATGTGTCACCACCACCGGAATAACTCCTCGCTCTCGCTCTCTCTTCTTTGTGGCGGCGTTGACAGGCAGCAACGATGCACGCCTCTGTCACACATCACAACATGCCCCGCTTTCCGCCATCTTTAATAGTGGCATGAAAGACGACTTTATGACCCAGACGACTTGCGCAGGCAAATCGACGTCGCTTTCGTGCCTTGGAGTTTGAACAATTAAAGAACACGAGCAAAAGTCGGATCCTTCAGAATCATTTGCAGAATTCTTTTGGGGGGGGGGTGAATATGTTTTTTTTAAAGAGAGCTGTCGACTGCTGAGCCGATAAAAAAAAAATACAAATATGTCTGTCATCCTACTTGATGACTTGGAGCAATTAAGAATAACGAATTTGGCCCGAGTGTTTGGTTTATCAGAAGTAGCCCTTGGCATTATCTTAATCACCCCCTTATAGAACGTAAAGTGTTTCAAGTACTGCATCTGGTTCTCATCACCAGACCCAGAGGTTACCTTAGAGGGGCTGAAATTGCACTCTGCAATTCTGTTTAATGAGCTTGATGCATTGCAGAGATCGCACTCGTGATAGGATCAAGAAACAATCTGTTAACAATTGATGGTACACCCCTGCGCCGTAATATGCTCAATCAACCACTTTAGATATTCAGCTTCCAATTTCTCATAGCTTCTCCACGCGATTATACCCATCGATTTCTATCGTTTTGAATCACAAACGGCCATACGGATTTTACAAAGGTTTTTTTTTTATGTCACTGGCTGCTGCTGAGTAATCCCTCCTGCAGGAGAACATTTTCTTAAAGGCGGCTTCAGTTCAGCTCAGCTCGCAACGCTTCTTGTGAAACACAAAAGGTGAATAAAAACACACCAAAAAAAAAACGGGACACCTCTTCCCCTTTTCGCCCGCATGCAAAACTGCAAGCGCAGTATGGGGAACTTCGGTGCGTTAGGTCAGGTCCGTCCTGTTGCGACACTTCTGCCGTTTGTTATGGTGGTGCTAGCCCTGCGCTACCTGGCAGGCGACGGCTACAAACCGCTCCGTGATGCAACATGCTGCGCCGGCACTTTTATACTTGCAGGAGCGGAGACTCAGTCAGGCGATGGTCACGGCGTTGCCTAACAATTCCTGAGCACAAGAGAGGTCGCTTCCACCTTCTGTTATCTGGTTCTCCTTTTTTTTGCTTTGGGGTGTTGTTGAAAAGGAGGTGAGAGGCAGAGTTTGTCCTTGAAAAAACGTGTTCTTTTTTCCGATCACATTGATCTAAGCGCAATTGTGCTTTAGAAAAAACACAATAAACTTTTAATACATGAGCGGAAAGTGAGTTGAAACAGGGGCTCAAAAGGGGGAGGGGGGGGGAGGAAGTAGAGTGGCTGTAGCGCTATCGCGCCGACCCACGCCACGTAGTTAGTTAGACGACACGCTAAACGGTGCGTGGCTATTAAAGAGCTAACGCAAGGCCATTTCATTGTGACGGCTTTGGGAGGAAGATAATCTGGGGCGCGGAGAGCAAAGTGAAGCTATGCGGTTTCATCCGAGACGTCTCAAAAAAAACCAAAAAAAACTGATGTTATCAAATTTTTTATGGAATCAAGTATGCACATTGAGCGCCGTCCATCTCTCTGACACCGTGCGTCTTTGACGCACTACGCGCCTCCCGCGGAGTCGCCTTGGTAGGACTTCAAATACATACATATTTTCAACTTCGTTTCTTCATTTCCTTTTGTTTTTTTCTCCCCCTCCCCGCGTCTTCCTCGGTGAGACGCGGTGACTGTATGTTTTGAGTGACAGGTGAAAGCATGGCGGTGAACACAAAGATGGTGGAGTTCGGAGACGCTGGAGGAGGAGGATTACACCAACAACTTCTCCATTTGTATAGGAGTCAATAATGACTATCCTAGGTGTGTGTTTGTGTGTGTGTGTGTGTGGGTGGGGGGGTTACAGACTGTCGGTTTTTAGTGTACGTTAGTTTTGCAGCTGTGTGTATCGGTAAGGATTGTGCATCGAAATTGTCAAATTGAACATGCTTGTGGATTTTCATATTTTGAGAGAGATAAAGTGAGATATTTATACTGAACAACGACAGAAAATGTGTTTGTATAAATAACATCTTTGAACAATAGCTGCTTTGAATGCTTCTTCGTGACGTACCCAGAGACAAAAAAACATGAATGATAAAACTGTCTATATAATTGATATAAATTACACAACTCACTATCTATGGAGATGCTTTTACATATTTATACTAGTCACTGTCTTGGTTGCAACGGCGTCGTTTTTTGTGTTCTTCTGTTCATTGGTTATTGCAATGAAATAAATGCTAACGTTAAAAGTTAAATCTTCAAGTTAAAAGGCTACAGTTTTGTTGCGCTATGACAGATGGATTCAGAAGGTTCCGGTTTCTTATTACTTACCAGGGTTTTACTTCCTTATCATGAAAACAATAATGTATTGATACTAAATGCTTGTAATACTAATACTAGTAAGAGTAAAATAATAGTAACGACAATATTCAGCAATCCATCCATCCATCCATCCATTTTCGTCCCCTTATCCGGGGCCGGGTCGCGGTGGCAGCCGGCTAAGCAGGGCCCCCCAGGCTTCCTTCTCCCCAGCCACACTCTAGTTCCTCCTGGGGGATCCCGAGGCATTCCCAGGCCAGATGAGATATATAATCCCTCCAGCGGGTTCTAGGTCTGCCCCGGGGTCTCCTCCCAGTTGGACGTGCCCGGAAAACCTCCGAAGGGAGGCGCCCGGGGGGGCATCCTAATCAGATGCCCGAACCACCTCAGCTGACTCCTTTCGATGCGGAGGAGCAGCGGCTCTACTCCGAGCTCCCTCCGGATGTCTGAGCTCCTCACCCTATCTCTAAGGCTGAGCCCAGCCACCCTGCGGAGGAAACTCATTTCGGCCGCTTGTATCCGCGATCTCATTCTTTCGGTCACTACCCAAAGCTCGTGACCATAGGTGAGGGTTGGAACGTAGATGGCCCTGTAAATCGAGAGCTTCGCCTTCCGGCTCAGCTCCCTCTTCACCACAAAGGACCGGTACAGCGCCCGCATTACTGCAGACGCTGCACCAATCCACGACCCCGCATTACTGCAGACGCTGCACCAATCCGTCTGTCCATCTCCCGCTCCATTTTGCCCTCACTCGTGAACAAGACCCCGAGATACTTGAACTCCTTCGCTTGAGGCAGCAACTCATTCCCAACCCGGAGGGAACACTCCACCGTTTTCCGGCAGAGAACCATGGCCTCAGACTTGGAGGTGCTGACTCTCATCCCGACCGCTTCACACTCGGCTGCAAACCGCCCCAGTGCATGCTGGAGGTCACGGTCTGATGTAGCCAACAGAACCACATCATCTGCAAAGAGCAGAGATGCAATTCTGAGGTCCCCAAACCGGACACTCTCCTCACCTCGGCTGCGCCTTGAGATTCTGTCCATGAAGATCACGAACAGAATCGGTGACAAGGGACAACCTTGGCGGAGTCCAACACCCACTGAGAACGTGCTTGACTTTGTGCCGAGAATACGGACGCAGCTCGCACTTTGTTCGTACAGGGACCGAATGGCACGTACCAATGGCCCCGGTACCCCATACTCCCGTAGTACCCCCCACAGGATTCCCCGGGGGACACGGTCATAGGCCTTCTCCAAGTCCACAAAGCACATGTAGACTGGATGGGCAAACTCCCATGCCCCCCCCAACAACCCTGCGAGGGTAAAGAGCTGGTCCACTGTTCCACGGCCAGGACGGAATCCGCATTGTTCCTCCTGAAGCTGAGGTTCGACAATCGGCCGGAGCCTCCTTTCCAGCACCCTGGAATAAACTTTCCCGGGGAGGCTGAGCAGTGTGATGCCCCGATAATTGGGGGACCACCACCACTCTGCCATTCCACAGGTACTGTCCCCGACCTCCACGCTACATTGACTAGGCGTGTCAGCCACGACAGCCCGACAATGTCCAGAGCCTTCAGCATCTCAGGGCGAATCTCATCCACACCTGGCGCCTTGCCACTGAAGAGCTTTTTGACTACTTCAGTGACCTCTACCAAGGATATGGGTGAGGCTTCCCCCGAGTCTTCAGACTCTGCCTCTTCCACAGAGGACGTACTGGTCGGGTTCAGGAGCTCCTCAAAGTGTTCTTTCCACCGCCCGACAATATCCTCAGTCTGGGTCAGCAGTTCTCCTCCCCGACTGAGCACAGCCTGAGCCAAGCCGTGCTTTCCCTTCCTGACAGTTGCCAGAACTTCCTTGAGGCCAACCGAAAGTCCTGCTCCATGGCCTCCTCGAACTCCTCCCACACCCGGGTTTTTGCTTCAGCGACCGCTGAAGCTGCGGTCCTTTTGGCCTCCCGGTACCTGTCTGCTGTTTCAGGAGACCCCTGGGCCAACCAGGCCCGAAAGGCCTCCTTCTTCAGCCTGACGGCTTCCTTCACCGCTGGTGTCCACCAACGGGTTCTTGGGTTGCCGCCACGACAGGCACCGACAGCCTTTTGACCACAGCTCCGAGCTGCAGCCTCTACAATGGAGGCTCTGAACATGGCCCACTCAGGTTCCATGTCCCCAACCTCCCCCGGGATGCACGAGAAGTTCTTCCGGAGGTGGGAGTTAAAGACCCTACGGACAGGGGCTTCCACCAGACGTTCCCAGTTCACCCTCACTACACGTTTGGGTTTACCAGGTCTGTCTGGCAGCCTCCCGCGCCATCTGATCCAACTCACCACCAGGTGGTGATCAGTTGACAGCTCTGCTCCTCTCTTCACCCGAGTGTCCAAAACATGTGGCCGCAGATCTGCTGATACGATTACAAAGTCGATCAGCGACCTTTGGCCTAAGGTGGTCCGGTACCAGGTACACTTGTGGACCACCCTATGTTCGAACATGGTGTTTGTTATGGCCAGTCCATGACTAGCACAGAAGTCCAATAACAAAACACCACTCTGGTTCAGATCGGGCAGGCCGTTCATCCCAATCACTCCCTTCCAGGTTTCTCCATCATTGCCCATTGAGAGTCAGCACCTCCAAGTCTGAGGCCATGGTTCTCGGCCGGAAAACGGTGGAGTGTTCCCTCCGGGTTGGGAGTGAGTTGCTGCCTCAAGCAAGAAGGAGTTCAAGTATCTCGGGGTCTTGTTCACGAGTGGACGGGTAACGCCGAAAAGCGAC
>PIJE02002019.1:62239-88094 GCA_002895965.2 Coryphaenoides rupestris | reverse complement strand
TAGGAGGATGCTGAGTAAACTACTCAGTATTATGGTGGAGGTCTAGGAGAGGAGGATGCTGAGTAAACTACTCAGTATTATGGTGGAGGTCTCTGAGAGGAGGATGCTGAGTAAACTACTCAGTATTATGGTGGAGGTCTGGGAGAGGAGGATGCTGAGTAAACTACTCAGTATTATGGTGGAGGTCTGGAGAGGAGGATGCTGAGTAAACTACTCAGTATTATGGTGGAGGTCTCAGAGAGGAGGATGCTGAGTAAACTACTCAGTATTATGGTTAGGGATGGGTACCGAGAACCGGTACCACTATGGAACCGGTTCCCGTACAACCGGTACTAACCGTACCGAATCAAAACGCATATTTCGGTGCCTCATTTCGGTGCCAGTAGTTAAAATGCCATTTTAAATATCCACCGCATTTCAGACCGGGTATCCTTCTAGTGATTGCATAGATCGTCATACTGCGGCGAAGATTTGATGCATTCATCTGATTGATAAAAACCCGACAAATGCGCGCCTGCCCCCCCCCCCCCCTCACTCGCTGGACCTTATTAACTGTTATAAGACGCAGAAGCGCCTGGTCCTGTTCAACTTTACTTGAATGAGCGTAGAAAGACTGGACGTTTTGATCAAGATCACCAGCAATGAGCTGATCAGTGTGACTACAGTCCGTCTTGTGTGTGTGTGTGTGTAAGAAATCGCCGGCAACACACACACCAAGAAGACGGACTGTAGTCACGCTGATCAGCTCATTGCTGGTGATCTTGATCCAAACGTCCAGTGTTTCTACGCTCATTCAACTAAAGTTGAACAGGACCAGGCGCTTCTGCGTCTTAATAAGGTCTAGCGACCACCGCCAGGAATGTCGCATTTTCTTCACATTCTCCCGTCTATGATGATCTTTTGATGGTTTGTTTTTTTCCCACTGTAGAAACACCACCGGTCCTCTGTTCCATCAAAAGTTATTCATTATTTCATTCAATGAATAATTTCGCTTAAAATCTCTTACGATATGTGTGTGTTGTCTCTGACAGGACTTTGACAGCTGTCACTAGGCTAGTTAAGTCACGGGAATGGCGCGCTGTGATTGGCCGAGCGGATATATCTGAGTCTGCTGAAAATCTGTTGTGGCGTTTATCACAGTTTGGAAAGAAAGGGAATAATATAATAATATAATAATATAATAATATAATAATATAATGCAGAGAAACTAGCCGGTTGTCGCGTTTTGCGGAAACGATTTCTTTTTTTTTTTAATGGCGCTTATCGCGTTTTGGAATCAAACTCTTTAATAATTAATTCAATTTTGAATGTCCGTTCGTCCACCACTAACATTTTCGTCTCGTCAACGAAAGTAAAAATAGATTTAGTCACAGTTTTTATTTTCAAAGATCCGTTTTCGTCACGTCAACGTCACGTCTTAGTCATGGGAAAAAGGTCGTTAACGCATATTTTTCGTCAAACATTTCGTTAACGAAATTAACACTGGTTGTTGTTTGCTCTTTTTAAAGAAGGTATCGGTTCTGGCACCGTTTTGGCACCGGTATCGTTTTAAAAGTATCGGTTTGGCACCGGTATCGGATAAATCTAAACGATACCCAACCCTAATTATGGTGGAGGTCTCTGAGAGGAGGATGCTGAGTAAACTACTCAGTATTATGGTGGAGGTCTCGGAGAGGAGGATGCTGAGTAAACTACTCGTTATTTTATGGTGGAGGTCTCGGGGAGAGGAGGATGCTAGTAAACTACTGCAGTATTATTGGTGGATGTCTCGGCAGAGGCTACTCAGTATTAATGGGGAGGTCTCTTGAGAGGAGGAATGCTGAGTAAAACTACTCAGTATTATGGTGGAGGTCTCAGAGAGGAGGATGCTGGCGTAAACTACTCAAGTATTATGGTGAGGTCTCTGAGACGGAGGATGCTGGGTAAAGACTACTGCAGTATCTAAGGTGGTAGGGTCTCTGAGAGGAGGATGCTGACTAAACTACTCAGTAAATTATGGGTGGAGGTCTCGGGGAGAGGAGGATGCTGAGTAAACTACTCAGTATTATGGTGGAGGTCTCGGAGAGGAGGATCTGGAGTAAACTACTCAGTATTATGGTGGAGGTCTCGGAGAGGAGGATGCTGAGTAAACTACTCGTATTATGGTGGAGGTCTCGGAGAGGAGGATGCTGAGTAAACTACTCAGTATTATGGTGGAGGTCTCGGAGAGGAGGATGCTGAGTAAACTACTCAGTATTATGGTGGAGGTCTCAGAGAGGAGGATGCTGAGTAAACTACTCAGTATTATGGTGGAGGTCTCAGAGAGGAGGATGCTGAGTAAACTACTCAGTATTATGGTGGAGGTCTCAGAGAGGAGGATGCTGAGTAAACTACTCAGTATTATGGTGGAGGTCTCAGAGAGGAGGATGCTGGGTAAACTACTCAGTATTATGGTGGAGGTCTCAGAGAGGAGGATGCTGAGTAAACTACTCAGTATTATGGTGGAGGTCTCAGAGAGGAGGATGCTGAGTAAACTACTCAGTATTATGGTGGAGGTCTCTGAGAGGAGGATGCTGAGTAAACTACTCAGTATTATGGTGGAGGTCTCAGAGAGGAGGATGCTGAGTAAACTACTCAGTATTATGGTGGAGGTCTCAGAGAGGAGGATGCTGAGTAAACTACTCAGTATTATGGTGGAGGTCTCTGAGAGGAGGATGCTGAGTAAACTACTCAGTATTATGGTGGAGGTCTAGGAGAGGAGGATGCTGAGTAAACTACTCAGTATTATGGTGGAGGTCTCAGAGAGGAGGATGCTGAGTAAACTACTCAGTATTATGGTGGAGGTCTCTGAGAGGAGGATGCTGAGTAAACTACTCAGTATTATGGTGGAGGTCTCCAGGAGAGGAGGATGCTGAGTAAACTACTCAGTATTATGGTGGAGGGTCTCGGAGAGGAGGATGCTGAGTAAACTACTCAGTATTATGGTGGAGGTCTAGAGAGGAGGATGCTGAGTAAACTACTCAGTATTATGGTGGAGGTCTCAGGAGAGGAGGAATGCTGAGTAACTACTCAGTATTATGGTGGAGGTCTCTGAGAGGAGGATGCTGAGTAAACTACTCATATTATGGTGGAGGTCTCGAGAAGGAGGATGCTGAGTAAACTACTTCAGTATTATGGTGGAGGTCTCAGAGAGGAGGATGCTGAGTAAACTACTCAGTATTTATGGTGGAGGTCTCAGGAGGGAGGATGCTGGGTAAACTACTCAGTATTATGGTGGAGGTCTCGGAGAGGAGGATGCTGGAGTAAACTACTCAGTATTATGGTGGAGTCTCTGAGAGGAGGATGCTGAGTAAACTACTCAGTATTATGGTGGAGGTCTCGGAGAGGAGGATGCTGAGTAAACTACTCAGTATTATGGTGGAGGTCTCGCAGAGGAGGATGCTGAGTAAACTACTCAGTATTATGGTGGAGGTCTCTGAGAGGAGGATGCTGAGTAAACTACTCAGTATTATGGTGGAGGTCTCCAGAGAGGAGGGATGCTGAGTAAACTACTCAGTATTATGGTGGAGGTCTCTGAGAGGAGGATGCTGAGTAAACTACTCAGTATTATGGTGGAGGTCTCAGAGAGGAGGATGCTGAGTAAACTACTCAGTATTATGGTGGAGGTCTCTGAGAGGAGGATGCTGAGTAAACTACTCAGTATTATGGTGGAGGTCTCGGAGAGGAGGATGCTGAGTAAACTACTCAGTATTATGGTGGAGTCTGGAAGAGGATGCTGAGTAAACTACTCAGTAGATAGGAGGCATGCTGAGTAAACTACTCAGTATTATGGTGGAGGTCTCAGAGAGGAGGATGCTGAGTAAACTACTCAGTATTATGGTGGAGGTCTCTGAGAGGAGGATGCTGAGTAAACTACTCAGATTATGGTGGAGGTCTCGAGAGGAGGATGCTGAGTAAACTACTCAGTATTATGGTGGAGTCTGGAGGTGCTCTACTCAGTATTATGGGGAGGTCTCAGAGAGAGGATGCTGAGTAAAACTACTCAGTATTATGGTGGAGGTCTAGGAGAGGAGGATGCTGAGTAAACTACTCAGTATTATGGTGGAGGTCTCTGGAGAGGAGGCATGCCTGCAGTAAACTACTCAGTATTATGGTGGGAGGTCTCAGTGAGAGGAGGATGCTGAGCTAAACTACTCAGTATTATGGTGGAGGTCTCAGAGAGGAGGATGCTGAGTAAACTACTCAGTATTATGGTGGAGGTCTCTGAGAGGAGGATGCTGAGTAAACTACTCAGTATTATGGTGGAGGTCTCAGAGAGGAGGATGCTGAGTAAACTACTCAGTATTATGGTGGAGGTCTCGGAGAGGAGGATGCTGAGTAAACTACTCAGTATTATGGTGGAGGTCTCTGAGAGGAGGATGCTGAGTAAACTACTCAGTATTATGGTGGAGGTCTCGAGAGGAGGATGCTGAGTAAACTACTCAGTATTATGGTGGAGGTCTCGGAGAGGAGGATGCTGAGTAAACTACTCAGTATTATGGTGGAGGTCTCGGAGAGGAGGATGCTGAGTAAACTACTCAGTATTATGGTGGAGGTCTCGGAGAGGAGGATGCTGAGTAA
The DNA here is from genome assembly GCA_002895965.2 of Coryphaenoides rupestris. Classification (NCBI taxonomy): domain Eukaryota; kingdom Metazoa; phylum Chordata; class Actinopteri; order Gadiformes; family Macrouridae; genus Coryphaenoides; species Coryphaenoides rupestris. The sequence goes on along the minus strand of PIJE02002019.1, from coordinate 83,495 downwards.
ACTACTCAGTATTATGGTGGAGGTCTCTGAGAGGAGGATGCTGAGTAAACTACTCAGTATTATGGTGGAGGTCTCAGAGAGGAGGATGCTGAGTAAACTACTCAGTATTATGGTGGAGGTCTCGGAGAGGAGGATGCTGAGTAAACTACTCAGTATTATGGTGGAGGTCTCGGAGAGGAGGATGCTGAGTAAACTACTCAGTATTATGGTGGAGGTCTCAGAGAGGAGGATGCTGAGTAAACTACTCAGTATTATGGTGGAGGTCTCAGAGAGGAGGATGCTGAGTAAACTACTCAGTATTATGGTGGAGGTCTCTGAGAGGAGGATGCTGAGTAAACTACTCAGTATTATGGTGGAGGTCTCGGAGAGGAGGATGCTGAGTAAACTACTCAGTATTATGGTGGAGGTCTCAGAGAGGAGGATGCTGAGTAAACTACTCAGTATTATGGTGGAGGTCTCAGAGAGGAGGATGCTGAGTAAACTACTCAGTATTATGGTGGAGGTCTCTGAGAGGAGGATGCTGAGTAAACTACTCAGTATTATGGTGGAGGTCTCTGAGAGGAGGATGCTGAGTAAACTACTCAGTATTATGGTGGAGGTCTCTGAGAGGAGGATGCTGAGTAAACTACTCAGTATTATGGTGGAGGTCTCAGGAGAGGAGGATGCTGAGTAAACTACTCAGTATTATGGTGGAGGTCTAGGAGAGGAGGATGCTGAGTAAACTACTCAGTATTATGGTGGAGGTCCTCTGAGAGGAGGATGCTGAGTAAACTACTCAGTATTATGGTGGAGGTCTTGAGAGGAGGATGCTGAGTTAAACTACTCAGTATTATGGTGGAAGGTCTCTGAGAGGAGGATGCTGAGTAAACTACTCAGTATTATGGTGGAGGTCTCGGAGAGGAGGATGCTGAGTAAACTACTCAGTATATGGTGGAGGTCTCAGAGAGGAGGATGCTGAGTAAACTACTCAGTATTATGGTGGAGGTCTCAGGAGGAGGATGCTTGAGTAAACTACTCAGTATTATGGTGGAGGTCTCTGAGAGGAGGATGCTGAGTAAACTACTCAGTATTATGGTGGAGGTCCTTGAGAGGAGGATGCTGAGTAAACTACTCAGTATTATGGTGGAGGTCTCTGGAGAGGAGGATGCTGAGTAAACTACTCAGTATTATGGTGGAGGGTCTCTGAGAGGAGGATGCTGAGTAAACTACTCAGTATTATGGTGGAGGTCTGAGAGGAGGATGCTGAGTAAACTACTCAGTATTATGGTGGAGGTCTCAGAAGAGGAGGATGCTGAGTAAACTACTCAGTATTATGGTGGAGGTCTTCGGAGAGGAGGATGCTGAGTAAACTACTCAGTATTATGGTGGAGGTCTCTGAGAGGAGGATGCTGAGTAAACTACTCAGTATTATGGTGGAGGTCTCGGAGAGGAGGATGCTGAGTAAACTACTCAGTATTATGGTGGAGGTCTCAGAGAGGAGGATGCTGAGTAAACTACTCAGTATTATGGTGGAGGTCTCTGAGAGGAGGATGCTGAGTAAACTACTCAGTATTATGGTGGAGGTCTAGGAGAGGAGGATGCTGAGTAAACTACTCAGTATTATGGTGGAGGTCTGGAGAGGAGGATGCTGAGTAACTACTCAGTATTATGGTGGAGGTCTCGAGAGGAGGATGCTGAGTAAACTACCTCCAGTATTATTGGTGGAGGTCTCAGAGGGAGGTGGGCTGAGTAAACTTACTCAGTTTTATGGTGGAGGTCTAGGAGCTCAGGAGAGGAGGATGCTGAGTAACTACGCTCAGTATTTTTGGTGGGGTCTACTGAGGAGGAGGATGCTGGTAACTACTTCAGTTATTATGGTGGAGGTCTCTGAGAGGAGGGGGGGATGCCTCGATAAACCTACTTCAGTATTCCATGGTGGGAGGTCTAGGACCGAGGAGGATGCTGCGTAAACTACTCAGTATTATGGTGGAGGTCTAGGAGGAGGAGGATGCTGAAGTAAACTACCAGTATTATTGGTGGCAGGTCTTAGGAGAGAGGATGCTGAGTAAACTAACTCAGTATTATGGTGGAGGTCTAGGAGAGGAGGATGCTGAGTAAAACTACTCAGTATTATGGTGGAGGTCTAGGAGAGGAGGATGCTGAGTAAACTACTCAGTATTATGGTGGAGGTCTGGGAGAGGAGGGATGCTGAGTAAACTACTCAGTATTATGGTGAGGTCTCAGAGAGGAGGATGCTGAGTAAACAATTTTTTCCAGTAATTTATGGTGTGAGGTCAGGAGAGGTAGGTTAGCTGAGTTAAACCTACTCAAGTATTATGGTGGAGGTCTGGGAGAGGAGGATGCTGAAGTAAAACTATCTCAGTATTATGGTGGGAGGTCTCAGAGAGGAGGCATGTGAGTAAACTACTCAGTATTATGGTGGAGGTCTCAGAGAGGTAGGATGCTGAGTAGAACTACTCGAGTTTATGGTGGAGGTCTCTGAGAGGAGGATGCTGCAGTAAAACTACTCAGTATTATGGTGGAGGTCTGGGGGGCTGAGTAAAACTATCAGTATATGGTGGGATGGCTCAGAGAGGAGGATGCTGAGTAAACTACTCAGTATTTATGGTGGAGGTCTCAGAGAGGAGGATGCTGAGTAAAACTACTCAGTATTATGGTGCGGAGGTCTCTGGAGAGGAGGATGCTGAGTAAACTACTCAGTATTATGGTGGAGGTCTCTGAGAGGAGGATGCTGAGTAAACTACTCAGTATTATGGTGGAGGTCTCTGAGAGGAGGATGCTGAGTAAACTACTCAGTATTATGGTGGAGGTCTCTCGAGAGGAGGATGCTGAGTTAAACTACTCAGTATTATGGTGGAGGTCTCAGAGAGGGATGCTGAGTAAACTACTCAGTATTATGGTGGAGGTCTAGGAGAGGAGGATGCTGAGTAAACTACTCAGTATTATGGTGGAGGTCTCTGAGAGGAGGATGCTGAGTAAACTACTCAGTATTATGGACAACGCCTTCCATCCCCTGCACGCCACACTGGTGTCATACCAGAGCACCTTCAGCCGTAGACTGAGATTACCGAGGTGCACCACAGAACGTCACAGGAGGTCCTTTCTGCCTGTGGCCATCAAACTCTATAACTCCTCCCCCCTCTGCGGGAAGGACAGTTGAAATATAAGACAATGAACACTGAGAAATATAATGTGCAATATTACCTTTCAACATCATGTGCATTTTTCTCAGTATCACGTGCAATATTAATATTACTGCCCAACATCATGTGCAATACTCTCAATATCATGTGTTATATTATTCATATTATTATCATGTTATTTATAAATATTACCTGTAATACTACCTCTCATCTCCTCTCATCATCATGTGCTATATTCTTAATATCATGTCCAATACCTCTCCTACACTACCTTTCAACATTATGTGCAATATTCTTCATATTCTTCATATTCAGGTGCAATACGTCCCCTAACCATTATTATTATCACGGTATTACACAGTATTATCACGTGGACCTTATCTTGCCTATATATTTGTATATTTCACAGATATTTTTATTCTAGTAGGACTTTAGATTTGTAAATCTGTTAGATCATCTCCAGGGTCTCTATGCTCTACATCAGATAGACGAGAATGCTGAAGCCACATAAACTCTGTGTGCATCTCTCAGGTCCCGTCACCCCGATGAAGATGCCCCCTTACTCCCAGTACGACATAGGCGGAGACGGCCTGGGAGACAACTGGCATCGTACCCCTGGAAACAAGATGGTCTCCAAGCCTGCCTCCACCACCAGCTGGCCACCAGGTAAATGCCTGGGGTCCCCTAGACGAGACAGATGATTGGTTGTTTTGTAAATTCCGGGGATTTTGGCATGTGACCACCGTCAGCCAATCACATCTCTCCATCCCCTGCAGAGTTCCAGCCCGGTGTGCCCTGGAAGGGAATCGACAGAGTTGACCCAGAGTCTGACCCCTACATGACCCCGGGTAGCATGATGGGTAACGCCAGCTCCCCGAACCTCAACGACTCGGACCACCAGTTACTACAAGATAATGCAGGTGAGTGTGCAGACCTCCCCGGTGTGACTTCTATATCGTACTGTCTTAAGTAATTAACTAATGCGAACGTTGTTGTTCTGTCTCCTGAAACCTTAGTGTGTCCTTCTTATGCCTTCTTTCTAATCAGAGCTGTGATAGCGCTACGGTGACAGCACTGTAGAGGAGTCTTGGTGCACACCTCTTATGACATATTTAGATCATATATATATATTAATTAGATAATGTATATTAGTCACACCACCATGTTTGTGGTAAACATGTTTGTGTAAACGGTGATTCTGTGTTGTGCAGATTCTACCCCCCCCCTGAACACCTTGCTGCCTTCACCTGGTGCCTGGCCTTACAGTGCCTCCGACAGCAACGCACACAACACAGGTAACGCAGACGACACGGGTAACGCACACGACACGGGTAACGCAGACGACACGGGTAACGCACACGACACGGGTAACGCAGACGACACGGGTAACGCAGACGACACGGGTAACGCACACGACACGGGTAACGCAGACGACACGGGTAACGCACACGACACGGGTAACGCAGACGACACGGGTAACGCACACGACACGGGTAACGCAGACGACACGGGTAACGCACACGACACGGGTAACGCAGACGACACGGGTAACGCACACGACACGGGTAACGCACACGACACGGGTAACGCACACGACACGGGTAACGCAGACGACACGGGTAACGCACACGACACGGGTAACGCACACGACACGGGTAACGCACACGACACGGGTAACGCACACGACACGGGTAACGCAGACGACACGGGTAACGCAGACGACACGGGTAACGCACACGACACGGGTAACGCACACGACACGGGTAACGCACACGACACGGGTAACGCACACGACACGGGTAACGCACACGACACGGGTAACGCACACGACACGGGTAACGCACACGACACGGGTAACGCAGACGACACGGGTAACGCACACGACACGGGTAACGCAGACGACACGGGTAACGCAGACGACACGGGTAACGCACACGACACGGGTAACGCAGACGACACGGGTAACGCAGACGACACGGGTAACGCACACGACACGGGTAACGCAGATGACACGCGGGTAACGCACACGACACGGTAACGCAGACGACACGGTAACGCACACGACACGGGTACGCAGACGACACGGGTTAACGCCACCACGACAACGGGGTAACGCAGACGACACGGGTAACGCAGCACGACACGGGTAACGGCACACGACACGGGTATACGCAGACGGACACGGGTAACGCAGGACGACACGGGGTAACGCACCACACACGGGTAACGCAGAACGACACGGGGTAACGCTACACGACACGGGTAACGCAGATGACGGTAACGCACACGACACGGGTAACGCACACGACACGGGTAACGCACACGACACGGGTAACGCACACGGACACGGGTAACGCACACGACACGGGTAACGCAGACGACACGGTAACGCACACGACACGGGTAACGCACACGACACGGTAACGCAGACGACACGGGTAACGCACACGACACGGGTAACGCAGACGACACGGGTAACGCAACGACACGGGTAACGCACACGACACGGGTAACGCAGACGACACGGGTAACGCAGACGACACGGGTAACGCACACGACACGGGTAACGCAGACGACACGGGTAACGCACACGACACGGGTAACGCAGACGACACGGGTAACGCACACGACACGGGTAACGCACACGACACGGGTAACGCACACGACACGGGTAACGCACACGACACGGGTAACGCAGACGACACGGGTAACGCAGACGACACACGACACGGGTAACGCACACGACACGGGTAACGCAGACGACACGGGTAACGCACACTCCTACCTGCCTGAGCAGCGTCCTCCTCCTGCCTGTCGCACAATAATAGTTTTTTATTATTCTTTTATATTCATAATCGTTGGAAGCCCTGATTGTAATAAATACAATTTGATTAATTGCCCAGCCCTACTGCAGAGTGGAGTCATTTACCTGTAACTTTAAAGTTGGCCTCCATGTGATGTAATGTGTTTTAGAGCGCATCTTTGAATTGTACCTTTTTTCAATAAAAAAAAAAAAAATTCAGGACAAACGTTTGCTTCTACTTTGTTTCCCTGCCAGTAAAGTACACAGATTACAAGGCAAGCTGGCCGCCAGAGCCCATCGGACACAACAAACCCTGGAGGGCTGCGGCTCGCAGCAGCCAGAACCAGCTGTCCCGCCCACCGCCAGGACTAGCCAATCAGAAGCAGCCGATGCCTTCTTCTTGGTCCGGGGGAGCCCCGCGGTTGGCTCCCAGGGGGTGGAGCTCTGCCACCAATGGTAAATTCTCAACACGTTTCCCCCACAAATGATTTCAAACTGGCCTGAAAGCACAGAGCTCCTCCAAACAGGTAGGGGGCGTGGCTACAGAACGCCTCAAGGCAGGTAGGGGGCGTGGCTACATAACTCCTCCAGACAGGTAGGGGGCGTGGCTACAGAATGCCTCCAGACAGGTGAATATGTAGAAGCCTAGCAACACATAACCTCCAGGCAGGTTAATATGTAGGGGGCGTGGCTACTCAGAACCTCCCGACAGGTTAATATGTAGGGGGGTGTGGCTACTCAGAACTCCAGGCAGGTTAATATGTAGGGGGCGTGGCTACTCAGAACTCCAGACAGGTTAATATGTAGGGGGCGTGGCTAGGTGTGCAGGTGCTACAGTAAACTGAAATGTCTCGTCTCCAGCGTTCAGCACTTGGAGTGACGGCAGCGCCAGAGGAAGCTGCTGGTTGGTCCTCAGTAACCTGACTCCACAGGTACACGCTACACACGAGTTACACACGCTACACACCTGAGTTACACACGCTTACACACCTGAGTTACACACGCTACACACCTGAGTTACACACGCTACACAAGTTACACACGCTTACACACCTGAGTTACACACGCTACACAAGTTACACACGCTTACACACCTGAGTTACACACGCAACACAAGTTACACACGCTTACACATCTGAGTTCCACACACTACACACCTGAGTTACACACGCTACACAAGTTACACACGCTTACACACCTGAGTTACACACGCTACACAAGTTACACACGCTTACACACCTGAGTTACACACGCTACACACCTGAGTTCCACACGCTACACACCTGAGTTACACACGCTACACAAGTTACACACGCTTACACACCTGAGTTACACACGCTACACACCTGAGTTCCACACGCTTACACACCTGAGTTACACACGCAACACAAGTTACACACGCTTACACATCTGAGTTACATACACTACACACCTGAGTTACACACGCTACACAAGTTACACACGCTACACACCTGAGTTACACACGCTACACAAGTTACACATGCTACACGCCTGAGTTACACACACTACACACCTGAGTTACACACGCTACACAAGTTACACATGCTACACGCCTGAGTTACACACACTACACACCTGAGTTACACACGCTACACACCTGAGTTACACACGCTACACACCTGAGTTACACACACAACACACCTGAGTTACACACGCTACACAAGTTACACATGCTACACGCCTGAGTTACACACACTACACACCTGAGTTACACACACTACACACCTGAGTTACACACGCTACACATCTGAGTTCCACACGCTACACACCTGAGTTACACACGCTACACAAGTTACACACGCTTACACACCTGAGTTACACACACTACACACCTGAGTTACACACGATACACACCTGAGTTACACACGCAACACAAGTTACACCCGCTACACACCTGAGTTACATACACTACACACCTGAGTTACACACGCAACACACGTTACACACGCTTACACACCTGAGTTACACACGCTACACGCCTGAGTTACACACGCTACACACCTGAGTTACACACGCAACACAAGTTACACACGCTACACACCTGTTACACACGCTACACAAGTTACACACGCTTACACACCTGAGTTACACACGCTACATGCCTGAGTTACACACGCAACACAAGTTACACACGCTTACACACCTGAGTTACACACGCTACACACCTGAGTTACACACGCAACACAAGTTACACACGCAACACAAGTTACACACGCAACACAAGTTACACACGCAACACAAGTTACACACGCTACACAAGTTACACACGCTTACACGCCTGAGTTACACACGCAACACAAGTTACACACGCTTACACACCTGAGTTACACACGCTACACAAGTTACACACGCTTACACACCTGAGTTACACACGCTTACACACCTGAGTTACACACGCTACACGCCTGAGTTACACACGCTACACACCTGAGTTACACACGCAACACAAGTTACACACGCAACACAAGTTACACACGCTAAACAAGTTACACACGCTTACACGCCTGAGTTACACACGCAACACAAGTTACACACGCTTACACACCTGAGTTACACACGCTACACAAGTTACACACGCTTACACACCTGAGTTACACACGCTACACAAGTTACACACGCTTACACACCTGAATTACACACGCTTACACACCTGAGTTACACACGCAACACAAGTTACACACGCTTACACACCTGAGTTACACACGCTACACGCCTGAGTTACACACGCTACACACCTGAGTTACACACGCTTACACACCTGAGTTACACACGCTTACACACCTGAGTTCCACACGCTACACACCTGAGTTCCACACGCTACACACCTGAGTTCCACACGCTACACACCTGAGTTCCACACGCTACACACCTGAGTTACACACGCTACACACCTACACAAACAGATTAGCTCTGTGGTAAGAACCAGCTTTTACCAGTTAAGACTTTTAGCAAAAGTAAAGACTTCCAGACAGTCACTCATGCTTTTATTACATCTCACTTGGACGACTGTAATTCATTGTATATAGGTATTGATCAGGTATTGATCAGGTATTGATCAGGTATTGATCAGTCATCTCTCCGTCGCCTCCAGCTGGTACAAAATGCAGCAGCTCGTCTTTTAACCGGAACTAGGAAACACGAACACATAACTCCTGTACTGGCCTCCCTGCACTGGCTTCCCGTCCGGTTCAGGATTGATTTTAAAATGTTATTACTTGTTTTTAAAATGTTAAATGGGCTGGCACCATCTTATTTAACGGAACTTCTACACCCACATATTCCAGTTAAAGCTCTGAGGTCAACAAATCAGATGCTCCTAACGGTTCCCAAAACCAGGCTAAAAAATAGAGGTGACAGAGCCTGTGGTCGCCCCCAACCTCTGGAACAAGCTCCCCTTCCACCTAAGATCTGCCCAGGACTATTGACACCTTCAAGTCACTGCTGAAGACCCACCTCTTCTCACTGGCATCCAGTTAGAGCCTCTTCTAGGCTCCCTGTCTCTCACTGGGCTCTAACCCTGTTCTACTGTTGTGCTCTAATATTCAGATCTTTACTTTGTTTGTTTTCATTTGTTTCTGCTTCTTTTATTGTTTCTTGTTGTTTTGAAGCTTGTTCAGCACTTTGGTCCAACTGCGGTTGTTTAATGTGTTTAGAGGGTTAGTGATAGAGGGGTTAAGGGTGTTAGGGGTTAGTGTAGAGGGGTAGTGTTAGGGTAGTGTTAGAAGGGTTGTGGGGTTAGTGTTAGAGGGTTAGTGTTAGAGGGTTAGTGTTAGAGGGTTAGTGTTAGAGGGTTAGTGTTAGAGGGTTAGTGTTAGAGGGTTAGTGTTAGAGGGTTAGTGTTAGAGGGTTAGTGTTAGAGGGTTAGTGTTAGAGGGTTAGTGTTAGAGGGTTAGTGTTAGAGGGTTAGTGTTAGAGGGTTAGTGTTAGAGGGTTAGTGTTAGAGGGTTAGTGTTAGAGGGTTAGTGTTAGAGGGTTAGTGTTAGAGGGTTAGTGTTAGAGGGTTAGTGTTAGAGGGTTAGTGTTAGATGGTTAGTGTTAGAGGGTTAGTGTTAGAGGGTTAGTGTTAGAGGGTTAGTGTTAGAGGGTTAGTGTTAGAGGGTTAGTGTTAGAGGGTTAGTGTTAGATGGTTAGTGTTAGATGGTTAGTGTTAGAGGTTAGTGTAGATGGTTAGTGTTAGATGGTTAGTGTTAGAGGGTTAGTGTTAGAGGGTTAGTGTTAGAGGGTTAGGTGTTAGAGGGTTAGTGTTTAGAGGGTTAAGTGTTAGAGGGTATAGTGTTAGATGGTTAGTGTTAGATGGTTAGTGTTAGAGGGTTAGTGTTAGAGGGTTAGTGTTAGATGGTTAGTGTTAGATGGTTAGTGTTAGAGGGTTAGTGTTAGATGGTTAGTGTTAGATGGTTAGTGTTAGATGGTTAGTGTTAGAGGGTTAGTGTTAGAGGGTTAGTGTTAGATGGTTAGTGTTAGAGGGTTAGTGTTAGAGGGTTAGTGATAGATGGTTAGTGTTAGATGGTTAGTGTTAGATGGTTAGTGATAGATGGTTAGTGTTAGATGGTTAGTGTTAGAGGGTTAGTGTTAGATGGTTAGTGTTAGATGGTTAGTGTTAGATGGTTAGTGTTAGATGGTTAGTGATAGATGGTTAGTGTTAGAGGGTTAGTGTTAGAGGGTTAGTGTTAGAGGGTTAGTGTTAGATGGTTAGTGTTAGATGGTTAGTGTTAGATGGTTAGTGTTAGAGGGTTAGTGTTAGAGGGTTAGTGTTAGATGGTTAGTGTTAGATGGTTAGTGTTAGAGGGTTAGTGTTAGAGGGTTAGTGTTAGAGGGTTAGTGTTAGAGGGTTAGTGTTAGAGGGTTAGTGTTAGAGGGTTAGTGTTAGAGGGTTAGTGTTAGAGGGTTAGTGTTAGCTGGTTAGTGTTAGAGGGTTAGTGTTAGAGGGTTAGTGTTAGAGGGTTAGTGTTAGAGGGTTAGTGTTAGAGGGTTAGTGTTAGAGGGTTAGTGTTAGAGGGTTAGTGTTAGAGGGTTAGTGTTAGAGGGTTAGTGTTAGAGGGTTAGTGTTAGAGGGTTAGTGTTAGAGGGTTAGTGTTAGCTGGTTAGTGTTAGAGGGTTAGTGTTAGAGGGTTAGTGTTAGAGGGTTAGTGTTAGAGGGTTAGTGTTAGAGGGTTAGTGTTAGAGGGTTAGTGTTAGATGGTTAGTGTTAGAGGGTTAGTGTTAGATGGTTAGTGTTAGAGGGTTAGTGTTAGATGGTTAGTGTTAGAGGGTTAGTGTTAGATGGTTAGTGTTAGAGGGTTAGTGTTAGAGGGTTAGTGTTAGAGGGTTAGTGTTAGATGGTTAGTGTTAGAGGGTTAGTGTTAGAGGGTTAGTGTTAGAGGGTTAGTGTTAGATGGTTAGTGTTAGAGGGTTAGTGTTAGATGGTTAGTGTTAGAGGGTTAGTGTTAGAGGGTTAGTGTTAGAGGGTTAGTGTTAGAGGGTTAGTGTTAGAGGGTTAGTGTTAGAGGGTTAGTGTTAGAGGGTTAGTGTTAGCTGGTTAGTGTTAGAGGGTTAGTGTTAGATGGTTAGTGTTAGAGGGTTAGTGTTAGAGGGTTAGTGTTAGAGGGTTAGTGTTAGAGGGTTAGTGTTAGCTGGTTAGTGTTAGAGGGTTAGTGTTAGAGGGTTAGTGTTAGAGGGTTAGTGTTAGAGGGTTAGTGTTAGAGGGTTAGTGTTAGAGGGTTAGTGTTAGCTGGTTAGTGTTAGAGGGTTAGTGTTAGATGGTTAGTGTTAGAGGGTTAGTGTTAGAGGGTTAGTGTTAGAGGGTTAGTGTTAGATGGTTAGTGTTAGAGGGTTAGTGTTAGAGGGTTAGTGTTAGAGGGTTAGTGTTAGAGGGTTAGTGTTAGAGGGTTAGTGTTAGAGGGTTAGTGTTAGAGGGTTAGTGTTAGAGGGTTAGTGTTAGAGGGTTAGTGTTAGAGGGTTAGTGTTACTGCGGTTGTTTAAATGTGCTTTATCAATAAAGTTGACTTGACTCACCTGAGTTACACACGCTACACACTACAGTGGTAAGGGGAGTGTCTGCTGCTGTAGCATCAGTCAGGACAGATCAGGTGTACATGTTGGGGTCCAGCGTGACGAGTTGACCACAGCGATACAGGCTAGTAGGGTTAGTAGGGTAACTAGGTGGGTAAGGGTAAGGGTGAGTAGGGTGAGGGTTAGTCGGGTGAGGGTGAGTCGGGTGAGGGTTAGTAGGGTGAGGGTTAGTAGGGTTATGGTTAGTCGGGTGAGGGTTAGTAGGGTTATGGTTAGTCGGGTGAGGGTTAGTCGGGTGAGGGTTAGTCGGGTGAGGGTTAGTCGGGTTATGGTTAGTCGGGTGAGGGTTAGTCGGGTGAGGGTTAGTCGGGTGAGGGTTAGTCGGGTGAGGGTTAGTCGGGTTATGGTTAGTCGGGTGAGGGTTAGTAGGGTTATGGTTAGTCGGGTGAGGGTTAGTCGGGTGAGGGTTAGTAGGGTGAGGGTTAGTAGGGTTATGGTTAGTCGGGTGAGGGTTAGTCGGGTGAGGGTTAGTAGGGTGAGGGTTAGTCGGGTGAGGGTTAGTAGGGTGAGGGTTAGTAGGGTTATGGTTAGTAGGGTGAGGGTTAGTCGGGTGAGGGTTAGTAGGGTTATGGTTAGTCGGGTGAGGGTTAGTAGGGTGAGGGTTAGTCGGGTTATGGTTAGTCGGGTTATGGTTAGTCGGGTGAGGGTTAGTCGGGTGAGGGTTAGTCGGGTTATGGTTAGTCGGGTGAGGGTTAGTCGGGTGAGGGTTAGTCGGGTGAGGGTTAGTCGGGTTATGGTTAGTCGGGTGAGGGTTAGTAGGGTTATGGTTAGTCGGGTGAGGGTTAGTAGGGTGAGGGTTAGTAGGGTTATGGTTAGTCGGGTGAGGGTTAGTCGGGTGAGGGTTAGTCGGGTTATGGTTAGTCGGGTGAGGGTTAGTCGGGTGAGGGTTAGTAGGGTTATGGTTAGTCGGGTGAGGGTTAGTAGGGTGAGGGTTAGTCGGGTGAGGGTTAGTAGGGTTATGGTTAGTCGGGTGAGGGTTAGTCGGGTGAGGGTTAGTCGGGTTATGGTTAGTCGGGTGAGGGTTAGTCGGGTGAGGGTTAGTCGGGTGAGGGTTAGTCGGGTGAGGGTTAGTCGGGTGAGGGTTAGTCGGGTGAGGGTTAGTAGGGTGAGGGTTAGTAGGGTTATGGTTAGTCGGGTGAGGGTTAGTCGGGTGAGGGTTAGTCGGGTGAGGGTTAGTAGGGTGAGGGTTAGTAGGGTTAGTAGGGTAAGGGTTAGTAGGGTGAGGGTTAGTAGGGTTATGGTTAGTAGGGTGAGGGTTAGTCGGGTGAGGGTTAGTAGGGTTATGGTTAGTCGGGTGAGGGTTAGTAGGGTGAGGGTTAGTCGGGTGAGGGTTAGTCGGGTGAGGGTTAGTCGGGTGAGGGTTAGTCGGGTGAGGGTTAGTAGGGTTATGGTTAGTCGGGTGAGGGTTAGTCGGGTGAGGGTTAGTCGGGTTATGGTTAGTCGGGTGAGGGTTAGTCGGGTGAGGGTTAGTCGGGTGAGGGTTAGTAGGGTTATGGTTAGTCGGGTGAGGGTTAGTAGGGTGCGGGTGAGGGTTAGTCGGGTTATGGTTAGTAGGGTGAGGGTTAGTCGGGTGAGGGTTAGTAGGGTTAAGGGTTAGTCGGGTGAGGGTTAGTAGGGTTATGGTTAGTCGGGTGAGGGTTAGTCGGGTGAGGGTTAGTAGGGTAACTCGTGTGTTTGTGTGGTCCCTCCAGATTGACGGCTCCACCCTGAGGACCATCTGCATGCAGCACGGCCCTCTGCTCACCTTCCATCTGGGCCTAACCCAGGGCTCCGCCCTCATCCGATACAGCTCCAAGCAGGAGGCAGCGAAAGCCCAGAGCGCCCTGCACATGTGAGTCATCCCCTTTAGTTGGACTTAACTAACTGGGATTACGCTTGACTAACTGGGGTTAGGCTTGACTAACTGGGGTTATGCTTGACTAAATGGGGTTAGGCTTGACTAACTGGGGTTAGGCTTGACTAACTGGGGTTAGGCTTGACTAAATGGGGTTAGGCTTGACTAACTGGGGTTAGGCTTGACTAAATGGGGTTAGGCTTGACTAACTGGGGTTAGGCTTGATTAACGGCAGTTAAAGCTGATTGGTTAAGTGACGGTACTCCCTCCCCAGGTGCGTTCTGGGTAACACCACCATCTTGGCGGAGTTTGTGAGTGAGGAGGAGGTGGCTCGCTACATCGCACATTCCCAGGCAGGAGGAGGAGGAGCCGCCGTGGGGGCCCCTGGTTCTACAGCCGGCGGGGCCTCCATGGGGAGCAGCAGTAACGGTGAGAGAGGAGGATTAGAAGGTTCTGCCCCAGGAGGAGGCAGCGGAGGCCCCGGGGCCCCCGGTTCCGGGTGGCAGAGCCTCGACGGTACGGGCGGCTCACCGGACCCGCCGGCCCCCCAGGGGCCCGGCCTGGGCGTGTTCGCAGCCTGGAGCGGGAGCGGGGGTGTGGGGGGGAGCGTGGAGGGCGGGAGGCCGGGTCTCTGGGGGGCCGGGTACTCCAGCCTCTGGGCGTCTCCGGCTCTAGACGACCGGCACCAGATGAGCCCAGCGGCTCTCCTGCCTGGGGACCTGCTGGGGGGAGGGGCCGAGTAGGGAGGGGGGGGGGGGAAGAGAGAGAGAGAGAGAGAGAGAGAGAGAGAGAGAGAGAGAGAGAGAGAGAGAGAGAGAGAAAGAGAGAGACACACACACACACACACACACACACACACACACACACACAGCACACACACACACACACACACACACACACACACACACACACACACACACACACACACACACAGACACACACACACACACACACACACACACACACACACACACAGACAGACAGACACACACACACACTGTAATTTATAGGTTTCACGAATTTGTATTTATTCACATAAACGGATAACATTGAATTCCAACTACACTGGCCACTGATGTGCCGATACTGTTTAACAGACACACACACACACACACACACACACACACACACACACACATACAGACACACACACACACACACACACACACACACACACACACACACACACACACACACAGACACACACACACACACACACACACACACACACACAACACACACACACACACACACACACACACACACACACACACACACACAGACACAGACACACACACACTCAGACACACACACACTCACACACGACACACACACAGACACAGACACACACACACACACACACACACACACACACAGACACACACACACTCAGACACAGACACTCACACACACACACACACACACACACACAGGACACACACACACACACACACAGACACTCACACACACACACACAGACACTCACAACACACACACAGACACACACACACACACACCAGACACACACACACAGACACACACACACTCAGACACAGACACTCACACACAACACAGACACACACACAGACACAGACACACACACACTCAGACACAGACACTCACACACACACACACACACACACACACACACACACACACACACACACGTTTATGCACAAGTTATTTTCCACATACATTTACCTGCTTTACCTTTAAAATGAAGACATCTAACTATCAAAACTTGAAAGTGAAAACGGTATAAAGGGTCTCCCAGGAGAGACCACCACCTCCTCCATCCAGAGCCCATCACTCAGGCATGTGCTGCAGACGGCTCCAGACACGAGTCATACGTGAACAAGTTGAGCTCCAGCTGTTTTTAGTGTGCCACACAATGTTTTGTATTTCTATTTAATGGTTGAAACTCTTGCGGACTGAGCCTTCGTAGATCTGGCGAGTTTCTTCCCAACCCCCCACCCTGAGTTTTTAAGCCCGAGCGCTGGAAAGACACCAAGTGGGTGGTGTGGGGTTAGGGTTACGGTGAGGGTGGGGTCCGGAACATCAGTACTCCCCCACCCCCACCGATGCTGCAACAGCGTTTATGCTAGGTACATACACACGTATACCTTGGTTGGGTTCGATGGCCGTGACACCCAGTACACCAAACAACACGTTAGCCAAACCTGTCCATGGCTCTGGGTTCGTTGGGGACCCGTTGTGTGGAACTTCCTTTGTTTCTTTGTTTTAAATGGACCCAGAAGTCCACGTGCTACGACTCCTGGGGAAGTGATTTAAAATCACCAGAGGCCTTGGTCCAAGCCCAGCCCCCTGACCCCTCGAGGGTGGACCCATCAGGTCACCTGCATTCTCACCAGTAACATTGCTCTTAAAACATTTGACAAGCTAAATTGTATTTGCTGGTATGTCTGTTTGTTTGTTGTTGTTTTTTTATGTTTTAAGACATACAATAGTCCCCCCCGCACCCCCCTCTATGTTTTGGGTCGTCCCTCTTAAAAGGTCGACCTCATCAGGTCACGTCGCCACAAGTCCGTCACGTTGCGGAAGCTCCTTAACATTGGCACTACTTCATATGTCGCTTAAGTTTTTGTTTTTTAGCAGGTTTTTTAAGTTCATGTTCTTTTTTTCCTTTGGTGTCCAAATGCAATAAGAATGTGTTAGATTATTATTTCATTTTTTCCTTGAGAAGCAACCAATTTGAAGGCATTTGTATGGAGATGCCAGACGGCAGCACAGCAGACAGAGCTGGATGGGTTCTGTAGACACGTTACAGACCCGAGCTTTTGTGTTTTCTGTTTTTATTTTATGTATCAATTTAAATTAAGTCTCTTTGTTATCACTCCTGTCAGGATCTTTTTGTTTGTCTCAGATGTTACAAAAAGGAAAGGAAATTATTTAAAGCAGGAAAGAAGATAATAAAGTTTGAATTGAAGCCTGTGGTTGTCTGGTCGTTCCTCATGTCCATTAATTAATGACATTTCAAATCACCATTCAGTAACATTTATTTTTTATTTTGCATCATGAAACAAGTTGGTGGAATAGGATGTGTTGTGCAACAGCGTGGATGGAACATGTTAACACTGAAGAAAAGCGTCCAAGTCAATAGAAACAGTAGATGACAAATCTATCAACATCCATCCACCCGTCATATTACCAACATCAAAGAACATAAAATATGCTAAACAAAGATAAGTACCATTAATAATGTACCATTAAGTACCATTAAGTACCATTAATAATGTCAAGATGTACAAACATGTTAGTGCTGGGGTTAGGGGGGGGGGGGGGAAATCAGGTGAAATCTGAACAGGTGAGTCTTGATTCTCATACGCTGGTGAGCGACTCTACTGTCCTGACGTCAGCCAGGAGCTCATTCCACCACCGTGGTGCCAGAACAGAGAAGAGTTTGACTTTGCAGAGTGATGTTTGCCTGCTCTTAGTGATGGTGGTACCAGTCTCTTAGTGAAGGTGGTACCAGTCTCTTAGTGAAGGTGGTACCAGTCTCTTAGTGAAGGTGGTACCAGTCTCTTAGTGATGGTGGTACCAGTCTCTTAGTGATGGTGGTATCAGTCTCTTAGTGAAGGTGGTACCAGTCTCTTAGTGATGGTGGTACCAGTCTCTTAGTGATGGTGGTACCAGCCTCTTAGTGATGGTGGTACCAGTCTCTTAGTGAAGGTGGTATCAGTCTCTTAGTGAAGGTGGTACCAGTCTCTTAGTGATGGTGGTACCAGTCTCTCAGTGATGGTGGTACCAGTCTCTTAGTGAAGGTGGTACCAGTCTCTTAGTGATGGTGGTATCAGTCTCTTAGTGATGGTGGTATCAGTCTCTTAGTGATGGTGGTATCAGTCTCTTAGTGAAGGTGGTACCAGTCTCTTAGTGAAGGTGGTACCAGCCTCTTAGTGATGGTGGTATCAGTCTCTTAGTGATGGTGGTACCAGTCTCTTAGTGATGGTGGTATCAGTCTCTTAGTGAAAGGTGGGTACCAGTCTCTTAGTGATGGTGGTATCAGTCTCTTAGTGAAGGTGGTTACCAGTCTCTTAGTGATGGTGGTAACCAGTCTCTTAGTGATGGTGGTACCAGTCTCTTAGTGAAGGTGGTACCAGTCTCTCAGTGATGGTGGTACCAGTCTCTCAGTGATGGTGGTACCAGTCTCTTAGTGATGGTGGTACAGTCTCTTAGTGATGGTGGTACCAGTCTCTTAGTGAAGGTGGTACCAGTCTCTCAGTGATGGTGGTACCAGTCTCTTAGTGAAGGTGTACCAGTCTCTTATGTGATGGTGGTACCAGTCTCTTAGTGAGGTGGTACAGTCTCTTAGTGAAGGTGGTACCAGTCTCTTAGTGATGTGGTACAGTCTCTTAGTGAAGGTGGTACCAGTCTCTTAGTGATGGTGGCTACCCAGTCTCTCAGTGAGGTGGTACCAGTACTCTTAGTGAAGGTGGTACCAGTCTCTTAGTGATGGGGTACCAGTCTCTTTAGTGATGGTGGGACCCAGTCTTTTAGTGAAGGTGGTACCAGTCCTCTTAGTGAAGGTGGTACATCTCTAGTGATGGTGGTATCAGTCTCTTAGTGAAGGTGGTACCAGTCTCTTAGGAAGGTGGTACCAGTCTCTTAGTGATGGTGGTACCAGTCTCTTAGTGAAGGTGGTACCAGTCTCTTAGTGAATGGTGGTACCAGTCTCTTAGTGTGGTGGTATCAGTCTCTTATGAAGGTGGTACCAGTCTCTTAGTGATGTGGTACCAGTCTCTTGTGATGGTGGTATCCAGTCCTCTTAGTGAAGGTGGAACCAGTCTCTTAGTGATGGTGGTTTCGGTAGGGATGGTGGTACCGAGTCTCTCAGTGATGGTGGTACCAGTCTCTTTAGTGATGGTGGTATCAGTCTCTTAGGTGAGGTGGTACCCAGTCTGCTAGTGATTGGTGGTACCCAGTTCTCTTAGTGAAGGTGGTACCAGTCCTCTAGTGATGGTGGTATCAGTTCTTAGTGATGGTGGTACCAGTCTCTTAGTGATGGTGGTACCAGTCTCTTAGTGAAGGTGGTACCAGTCTCTTAGTGATGGTGGTACCAGTCTCTTAGTGAAGGTGGTACCAGTCTCTTAGTGATGGTGGTACCAGTCTCTCAGTGATGGTGGTACCAGTCTTAGTTGTTGACTCCATAGTCTATACTGTTCCTAGCTGTTGGCTAGTGTCTACTCGTGCCTATATAGGTGTAGGGTCAACAATCAGAACCACACAATTGTATGTACAATATATACAACATTTATTTTTAATTATTAATATATAAAATAGACAATGTACTTTAAGTTTTTTTTACCATTGAAAAAATACATGTAATAAATACAAAGACCATCTTTTTCGTTTTGCAGTATTACAAAACATCCAGCACAATTTGACAGATCTGAGACAAAATGACTGAGAATAAATGCTAACATCTGATATCAATATAGCTAAATATACACCTCTTACATATTCTTACATATAGAATAAGGAGTATCTTACAACACAATACAATGTGTTGCAATGTCTGCTTTCAAACACTGCTAGCTCTAGTTGTTAGCCTAACCCTAACTCAGGGCTAGCCTGAGCTTAAACCAGCCTCCTGGGTTAGGGTTAGGCTGACCTTAAACCAGCCTCCTGGGTTAGGGTTAGGCTGACCTTAAACCAGCCTCCTGGGTTAGGGTTAGGCTGACCTTAAACCAGCCTACTGGGTTAGGCTTCTGGAGCTTGTTTAGCAGTTTTTACTGAAAGACAACAGATTAAGGTTTTCTAGTGACCGTCTTCCATGACCGTATCGTATGTTGATCATCCCTCCCTCACATCCTCGAACCCTCGTCCTGCTGACTCTTCCTCTGCTCAAATCCAAGTAGTTTTCACCTTTCAACTTTCACAATGACCTTGTTGTCATGCCAATTCAGAAAATACCTTAATTATTTTTCTCTATAAATAAACAAAACTTACACATCATAAATCACCTCAGTACTTAAATAAGATTCCCCACAAGACGTTACAATGAAATCAGGACAGACCAAGTAAAAAGTCCAGCAAACTGCCGTTGGCATTTAGCAAGTTCTCCTTCACTCATAACATTTTGTAAAAAAAATAATAATAAAGGGTTATAGTAATCATCTTTAGTCAAAGTACAATTATTAGAGGTGAGAATATCCCCAACTAGTCACACATCGCAAGTACTTAAAAAAAAAAACATAACATCACAGCACTCATTAGCTTGTCTTTTTTTATAATATCCATTTTTAAATACAAATAAAATATAGATTATAGCTCTGGTAAATGTCGTTCGACATTGTCGTCTGTCGCGGGTAATTACAAAGATTTGAAAAAGAAACAAAACTGAAAATAAAGACAAAACAGTAATTTAGGGGAGTGTTAGCTCTCAGGGCTCTTTATCTCTTATTGATCAACATCCGTGAGCTAATTACCTTTTACTTTAGTTTCTTTTTAAATACAAAAGCAGACTGAACAGCAGACTGAACATCCAATAAAAAGCACAGTAATACCTATGGACAGTGAGTACAGCACTAGACTCCATACACATATCAACATACATACTCCACACAGAACACCTCAAACCAAGAGTCCACCTCGTCCTCCACGGCTCCTACACCGTGTCCTCGTGGACGAGGAGTATTGCTTTCCAAACTCGTCCCCAGTGAACTCCAAAAGACGATAGAGACACGAGACAAGCAGTCTGCTCACTATTCAATCCCGTCTGGATTTGCCAACAAACACTGAAACACACGGAACACAAAACTGTCTAAACATGAAGCGATCTGTAGAGCTGCTAGAGGACCAGAGAGTCCAGACGTGTGGAGCAGGGAGACGAGGACCCGGGGCGATGAGAGAGAGAGAGAGAGAGAGAGAGAGAGAGCGTCGGCGTTCATGTGGGCGACCAGAGTGCTGGCGGCGTTGTCAAGGGGGGGGGGGCGTGGCCTCTGTTCAAGTCTGCCTCAGGCCAGGAATGTGGTGTGTGTGGTGTTAACGTGGTGTGTGTGTGGTGTTAACGTGCTGTGTGTGGTGTTAACGTGCTGTGTGGTGTTAACGTGGTGTGTGTGTGGTGTTAACGTGCTGTGTGGTGTTAACGTGGTGTGTGTGTGTGGTGTTAACGTGGTGTGTGTGGTGTTAACGTGTTAACGTGGTGTGTGTGGTGTTAACGTGCGTGTGTGTGGTGTTAACGTGCTGTGTGGTGTTAACGTGGTGTGTGTGGTGTTAACGTGGTGTGTGTGTGGTGTTAACGTGGTGTGTGTGGTGTTAACGTGGTGTGTGGTGTTAACGTGGTGTGTGTGGTGTTAACGTGGTGTGTGGTGTTAACATGGTGTGTGTGGTAACGTGCTGTTAACGTGGTGTGTGTGGTAACGTGGTGTTAACGTGGTGTGTGTGTGG